>JAVYIG010003870.1:0-179525 GCA_035222895.1 Strongylocentrotus droebachiensis
ATTGAAAGTTGGGTATTTGTTTTAATCCAACACTGGGTAAATCGTGCGAAATCTTGAATTTACCCAACAGTTGGTCGGACACATAATCTCCCTCATGTTTGGGGAAAATGGGCAATTTTTGGCCCAATATTTTTGAGAATGTTCCACTACTGATTAAATAATGCTTACCAAAGAAATATCGTCACTAATGCCATATTAGTCAAGAATCTAGCCGATTCAGTATTCAATAATCTCCACTACCCCTATTTCCCCTGTCTTGCTTTTAATTATAAGTACCGCCTAGTTTCTGGACTAATGCCTATATAATCGATAAACGCTTGCAAAGGTTTTTAAAACGTTTTGCTTGCATGTTCAGATATTCCAATCAAGTAATTGGTCGCAGGAAGGAGCAAAAACTTGCTTTCTTGCTAGCAGTCGCTCAAGAAGACTAGGAATAGCTTATTATTCCAATTGAATATTACTCAAAATAAAAAGGAAAAATTTCACAAACGCTTGCCAGATTGGTAAATGTTCATTTGTTAAAAGGATGAATTTTCCTTCCTTCTTTTTTGTTGGTAAGTGCAATTTTCTGTTTTACTAACTTATGTAATGGTCAAAATTTAATGGCTATTCACCTCTGCAGTGCCGGATCCCACGATTTCCAAAAAGGGGTGGGGAGGGCACGAAGCAAACGTATACGGAAAGCGCACTGCGACTGCGTAAGAGAGTGCCTTTTTCCTTAGGGTGCAGGGACAGAGCCCCTACCATGGACCTGATAGCTCTCGAGTTTTAGCATTTCGGAATTATCAGAACCTTCAAGAAGCCGGCCTCATCGATATAAACACCAAACTCTCCCCCCCCCTCTCTCTCTCTCTCTCTCTCTTCCTCTTTCTCTTAAGGATAATGTTATACATCAAATTGATGTCTTGGGATCCACTCCTACATGTATGTGTACGGAGGTGGTCCAGGGGCAGAGCCCTGCTGGGGGTCCCAAGGAACGATGGGTATAATATACAGATCATGGCTCGCGTAACTTAAAATTACTTTCGCATGAAGTTCTAAAGATTGTCAAGATCATATTTAATGGAAGTCTTTAGTCCTAAATGCATGAAATCAAGTCCGAAATGAATGAATTGTGCAGGAAACATCGAATTTAAGTTGACCCATAGATAACTTGACTTGTCGTCGTACCCAGACGAAATGCATGTATCCAATCCACCTTATACATCCCTCTCTTTATACTCAGTCCTCATGGCCAGACTAACTCATGTTAACCTTCAACATAGTCGAAAATAAAAATAAACAAACAATCAAACAAATATTGTTAGATATGGCATCAGTGTTTTTCATTTACTCCAGCTATAAAAGTATGAAGTAAAGTTGACAAGTCGAACAGTATAGAAGGAAATATGCTACAGTAAAAGCTAGAAGAAAAAGAAAGAAAACACACACACACACACAAAGATAGAGATGATGAAAAATATATTAAGTGGCATATTACTGTATTTCGCCTTTTCAAATAACATATCTTTAATTTCAAGGAGCATAATATATCTCATCATATTTTGTAGATTTCAAAAGCAAAGATATTTTATATGTCTTATCTCTATACGCTGAAGTAAATAGCAGAACATGACAACATTCTAAAACCAATTAAAAGTATCCTTCTTAATTATATGTCGAATCACTTTATACAGATCTAACATCTTATTAACATTTCACTCACTCGTGGAGGGAAGGCTGAGAGCTGGTACAGGGATGGGATGAGAATTTTAAGTTTTTCTCTTTCTTTTGAATGTGTTACTTTTTTTTATTTGAATAATATTACGGCAAAGATATCCTCTGAAATGATTTGCTCTGCAATTGCCTTCTAATCTGAAATAAAACAAGAAATAGCTAAAAGTGTTGGAATAAACTTTCAAGCCACACGTGTGTGTTCCATATACTCAATATTGTAATCACTGAACGTGACTAAAATTGAATATCCTTTTCCATCATTTTGATGATTCTATAACATCAGCGTATACAGCAATTCTCAAATACTTTGTAATCAACCTTTCCCGATTGCCTCCAGAAATGTACTTTCAACATGTATTTTAAAGGGCCTGAAGAGCCTTTACACCCCTTCCTCCCAATAATAATAATACTACAGCCAGATTTCTGAATGACCCTTTAAACCGTTTAACAATGTGACGGATTTTGTATACTAAACTAGAAAGAAAACTAAATGTCAACTTCTCCCAAACTGTCAGTTTGTCTCTTGCAATAAAGCGAAAACACAAAAGACTGACCAATGGACTGTGGGCAAAAGAATTGGTCATGCATGACACACCTTCTGAACGTTATGATAGCCCTAATTAGTCAATCTATGATACTAGCACTACTAGTTTCCAAGGTTTTCAAAAAAAAAAATTCAAAGAATTCAAATTGTAGGCTTAACCATACAGATATATCAAGGAAGCTTCAAATTCAGAGTACAACCAAATAAGGATTTCTAGTTTGGGGCCACCTTACAAATGAAAGGCATGTCCCTTTCACAGAAAGGTCGTTCCAAGACTGGAGGATATCATCTCCTGCGTTCCTACGCCACAAATGGACGCAGTCCTCGTTGTTACCATTGTTGGACGGCTGACCAGACACCCATCGCACGAAGTTTAGACCGGATCCATCTGACCAAATGAAAGGTCCGCTTGAGCCTAGTGTTGTCTGGTAGGCACCAATCCAAACCCCATACTCACCCTGTCCAAGACAACAACAAAGAAGTCAGTAAAAAAAGGAAATCAGTAAAATCAGATCAGAAGAAAAGTGAATATATCATTGCTTATCAACTGAATGTAATATGGCTTCTTATATAGGGCTCATATCCGTGACGCTGTGATGCTCATGCAGGCACGGATCCAGGATTTCTAAGGGGGGGGGGGGGGAGGGGCCCAATTATTTTAATTTTTGCACCTGAAAATTAGAAAATCGGGCCGGCCAAAAGTTTGCTCAGTGTATTTACCCCATTTAACCGAAACAAATATGTATGTGTATATATGTTGCCAGAGAACCCTCCTACCAAAATCTGATGTATTTTAACTATACTTAGTCAGCTCCCATCTGTTTTCCTTTCTCCTTTCTCCTCTTTCTCCCTGCATTTGTTTCTCTTTCTTTCTTACTCATTGTTTTTATATCCCGCTCTCTTTACTCACCCCCTCCCTCCCTCCCCTCTCTCTCTCTCTCTCTCTCTATCTCTCTCTCTCTCTCACACACACACACACACACCCACTTAAGCTCTGTATCTCTCTTTCTTCTACGATAATAAACCTAATGTATTGTTTCCACTTAGTACATGTTACATTTGTTTGCATTAATCAGAGGGCGTCCTTGTAAGATATTGCTTAGAGTACCTATATATAGAGAGTAGCGACAACTTGCGCATTGACGCCATTTTGTTTCACTCGCCCGGTCTACCGCGCGCGCGCGCGCAGTGCATGTATTAGTCCATGGGCCAGACCAGATATTGGTACCACCAGAGGCGGCAAAACCTTTGTACTTTTTTTTTGTTTGTTGGGCATATATACGTGTAAAAAGTTATGATAGCATTTCCGAATGGACAGCTTAGTCGTATAATCAGCAGTTTCCATGGCAACACAACAATCAAACCGGTATTATTCAAAGAAACAGTTAAAGTCATTTACAAATTATAAAAACTCTCTTGAATGCGTAAAAATGTACAGTTTAGAATACCTCACCATAAAGGAAAGTAATGAAATGCAAATTACATTACCATTTATAACGGTTGCCATGGTAACGACCCCAGAATAGCCCAAAATCAAGGATTTTGGAGTAATTTCAGTATTATATTACACAATATACTCATTCAAGACAAGTTAAAGCCCCCTTTCCGAAATAATGACAAAACTATATGACTAATACATCATATAAGCCAAGAATATGTTATATAGTACCTTCCCATTGTTACCATGGCAACATGAATTAGAGTTAACAAGATGCCCTGTAGGGTACGATATGCCATATTTTGGCTATATCTTGGGATAGGAGAGGTGTTGAAAGTTCATTTTGATGTCTATACCCAGGTTTTCAGGCACAGGGAACACAGCTAAAGCATTATTTTGAACATTAACATAGGACATCACCGCTATTTTTCATACATTTGCATAAAATCAGAGCAAAATGACCATGAAAGTATTCTGCCACTGCATATTACAAGCTGTTTCTTAGGGTTTAGAAAGATATAACATTGTGATGACTACATTAGATGCCAGAAAACTTCATTTGATTGTATGCAATGCTGGAACCAGCACAGATCATCCATCTCATTAATTTGTTTGCTATTGTATCAAAACCCAGACACCCTCTCTAAATGCCCAAACCAGACCTACCATAACCTCGACGATGTCCACATAATTATGACATCCAAAAGGCCGAGAGGGTCCGATTCTCCTGTATCGGGTAATCAAGGTAGACATCAAACAGCTTGAAGATGGGCTCAAAGGACTGATTCTCAATCCTCTCACTTACGCAACATCTTCAGATAGGCTGTTCACGACTCTTGAGGCTTTCATCCAGGTGAACCTGGTCGTTAGTGTGGTTAGTTTCTAGACAGGGTAGTAAACCTTTCTTTATGCCTGTCGCATAAATGCCTCGTACAACAACTTGACTGCACGGTTGTACTTGCAGAATTCCATCACTCCAGCTACGGAGCTTATAGCGATGACACCTGACTCTACACATAGGTCCCTTAGTCCAGCATCTTGAAACATCTTCTCAATGGGTGACCACAGTGTGCATAACATGCCAAGAGATATACATCCCAGGGTCTTCACAGTTTTGATACAATAGCAAACAAATGGTCATTAATGAGATGAATCTGTGCTGGTTCCAGCATTGCATACAATCAAATGAAGTTTTCTGGCATCTAATGTAGTCATCACAATGTTATATCTTTCTAAACCCTAAGAAACAGCTTGTAATATGCAGTGGCAGAATACTTTCATGGTCATTTTGCTCTGATTTTATGCAAATGTATGAAAAATAGCGGTGATGTCCTATGTTAATGTTCAAAATAATGCTTTAGCTGTGTTCCCTGTGCCTGAAAACCTGGGTATAGACACCAAAATGAACTTTCAACACCTCTCCTATCCCAAAATATAGCCAAAATATTGCATATAGTACCGTACAGGGCATCTTGTTAACTCTAATTCATGTTGCCATGGTAACAATGGGAAGGTACTATTACATATTCTTGGCTTATATGATAGATTAGTCATTATATTTTTTCAATAATTTGGAAAGGGGATTTAAACTTGTCTTGAATGGGCATATTGTCTAACATATTACTGAAATTACTCCAAAATCCTTGATTTTAGGCTATTCTGGGGTCGTTACCATGGCAACCGTTATAAATGGTGTTGTAATTTGCATTTCATTGCTTTTCTTCATGGTGAGGTATTCTAAACTTTCATTCTCTGGGCCTGAAAACCTGGATATAGACACCAAAATGAACTTTCAACACCTCTCCAATGCCAAAATATAGCCAAAATATGGCATATAGTACCGTACAGGGCATCTTGTTAACTCTAATTCATGTTGCCATGGTAATAATGGGAAGGTACTATATATAGCATATTCTTGGCTTATATGATGTATTAGTCATATAGTTGTGTCATTATTTTGGAAAGGGGACTTTAACTTGTCTTGAATGAGTATATTGTGTAATATATTACTGAAATTACTCAAAAATCCTTGATTTTAGGCCATTCTGAGGTCGTTACCATGGTAACCATTATAATTGGTGATGTAAATTGCATTTCATTACTTTCCTTTATGGTGAGGTATTCTAAACTGTACATTTTTACGCATTCAAGAGTGTTTTTATAATTTGTTAATGACTTTAACTGTTTCTTTGAATAATACCGGTTTTATTGTTGTGTTGCCATGGAAACTGCTGATTATATGACTAAGCTGTCCTTTCGGAAATGCTATCATATCAAAATATTATGTATAGATATAGGACATTTCAAAATCCATAAGTAGATCTTGCCACCTTGAGTGGTACCAATAACCCAAATTTCTGGTCTTGGCCCATGGACTAATAGCGCTGCGCTGCGCTGCGGAGTGAAACAAAATGGCGCCAGGAGTCACGTGACCATCAAATTCCGGTCCCCCTATGTCGCTACTCTCTATATATAGGTACTCTAATATTGCTCAGAGCCGTGTAAACAATGATTGCGTATTGTTGAACCACGGCGAATATTGTTTTGTTCGGAAAGCACAAAAAATGTAAACCAAATGTCTCCAACACTTTCATCAACTTCGATTCCATATATTCATGATACTGCAACAGTTCGATCTTTTATGTTGCAATACGTGGGAGGCCCATGCCTATTTTTTTCACGAAAAGGCTGTACTATCAGGGAACATTTGTACTTCATTCCAAACTGACATACAAAAAAGTTCACAAATCTTACACCGTAACCGGACCTAAACCATGCCCAGGAAACTTTTCTTAAAGGGCAAAAAAGAGCAATCCAAACTTTGTAATACGTTAATTTGAATGAAAGCAGAAAAGCCAGAGAAGCAGAATGGTGAAAGTTCGAAACATATCGGTCCAATAATACAAAAAAAAAAGTTATAAATGACACCTATGCGAATCTCAAATTGTCAACTTTGTCAGTAGAGTGTAATGTAGTGACGGATAAGTCTCTCATTTGTCGTGTACAAAAGTATCACTAATTTCTGTTTTTATCCCGAGTGCCTTCACCCTTTGGGCACTACTCAAAATATATTTATGGAGAGTATATTATTTACAGATCCTCAAAAAATAAAAGACCATCCAAAGTCATACATTTTTCGAAAATTAAAATTTCAGTCATTTGTTGTGTTGGAACAAGTGGGAAAGTTGTCCGCTTCTACGTCACATTGACACTATATATCGTTTCAGCCAACTTGAAGAACCCATACCGATAAAGATTGTAGCTTTCAAAAATTCATAACTTTCTCAATTTTAGTCCGATTTCTTTAACACTTTCACCAGTGTCCTTCTCTAATTTTCCTGATTTCTTCTAGAGTTGTTTGCTATCAAGGTCGGATTTCCTTTTCACTAACAGTGATGCTTGCAGAAGAGCGGGAAAGGTCGTAAGCGAAGGCGTTCTCCTGTTCCGTGTGGATGGATACTAAATCAGCCCGTCCATTCAAGGAATAGTGATCCCTGCAGCGATTCCGAGCCTCTAGCCAAGTGACCGGCTCCCCGAAGTAACGGTAGCAGTTCCCGCTAAATAAAAGCCAGAACGGGGGACATGGATGACACGCATGTGCATCTAAGCCGTAAGCTGCCACGGCTAGAACGGCCATTGATGCGAGCAGAAGCTTCATGTTGATTACTAGAGTGTCAAAGAAGAAAAGTGAAAAACTATTACAAATTAACGACTTAAATGTACACCCCAAAATTACCAATCATATATGTTTAATCTAGCGTACCATAATTTTATTTAAAGGACGTTGCCCAAACCTCCTCGCCAGGAATTTTTGACCCAAACATCAAAGCATCTAGCAATGTAAAAGCCAATCCTTTAATGTCTGCAGACTCATACTGAAAAGGAGTAAGGGTGTCGGTTTACTTCAGAAACAACAACAAATCTTAATTAACAAAGGCATCTTTTCTTCTGTTCGTAAGAGATTTGAGGACTTCTTCCTCGTCCCTGGCAATAAAATTCTCTAAAATCCGCTGAATATTCTAGACAAGTTAAGATTCTTTGCAAGAGATAGAAATGCCACAGTAGTGTAAACCAGGTCATGGCCAATGATTATCAAGCGTAGAATTCTTGTTCAGATTAGCTCGTCAAGAGGTGCAATTTGTTGGTACCACCTCCTCGCCAGGAATGTTGAACCCAGACCTCAAAGCACCTAGCAATGAAATAGCAAATCCTTTAACGTCTGCAGACTTATACTGAGAAGGGGAAAGCTTCATTGTGCCGTATCACTTTACCCCCCCCCCCCTGTTACACCCACAAATGTAATAACGCCCATAAATGTAAAAAACGCCCACAAATGTATACACTTTACCCACAAATGTAATAATTTCACCCACAAATGTAATAAACACTTTACCCACAAATGTAATAATGACTTTACCCACAAATGTAATAATTTTTATGAAGTGATATTTTGTCGAATTTGTTAAAAACTAAAACCCTGTAATAAAGCATGGGTATAGCGCGCGGTCTTTACTCCAGACCCGGTTATTTCAAACATTTAAAAAATCTTCAAAATTAAGACCCCATAATCCTTTTCCTTTGGAATAACATGAGAATCGAGCGTAGTCTTTCCTCCAGACCCGTTTATTCAAAAGTATAAAAAAAAACTTTTAAACTAAGACCCCACCATCGTCCAAACTAAGACCCGGTAATAAAGCATGGGTTTAGAGCGTAGTCTTTCCTCCAGACCCGGTTATTCAAAAGTAGAAAAAAAAAAAACTTTTAAACTAAGAGCCGGTAATATTGCTGTTGTTGTTGTTGTTGTTTTAATTTATAGGCGTTTTTCATTCAGAAATGAATATTTACGCCTCTTCTCTCAGGATTTTTAATCCTTTAATATTAGATTTACTTTTTTTGATATATATATTTGGATAAATTGGATTTTTAAAAGCTAAACTTTTATTTAATGATGAAGAATTCAGTGGCTGGCGAGCAGAAAGCTTATCGGCTATATAGGACGCCCAAGGACCAACTCGGACACTTGATGGTCAAGCATGGGATTAGATCGTAGTCTTTACTTCAGACTCGGTTATTTAAAAAAAATGTGTATAAGAATATGCGTACTTTACTACTAAAAAATATTATGCAAAACCAGACATAGTTATCATCCAAAAACAATTTACTAAGAGAAATCTTATGTTAAAATACTTGGAATATTATGAAAGGCTTCCTGGGTAGCAACATTAAAGCCTTACTATCATCAATGACACTTGATGGTCAAGTGTCACAACAAAAGAGTATTGCATGTTACAATGTTAATATCTATTTTGTGACCCTTTTTATCTAATTAGTAAACATCTCAGAGGTTGAGAGCAAATAGTAAGTTATGAAAGTTATAGGCATTTTTTAGGGAAATGTATCCCTAATAGTAAGTTGCTCTGAAGGAAAGCAGAAACTCTTTGAAGAACCCGGCTCATTAATATAATTATAAAACCATTGAAATCGAGATGATCAAAAATTCATGTATACACAGGAGGGGGAACAAAGAGCGAAACAAAGAGAGATATAAAGCAGAGGGGTTCTACTACATACATATCTTTAAAGCCTCAGCTAATATGGAAGAAAATAGAAGTAAAATATACTTCTTCATTTCGCTTCAGTCACGTCATGAAATTAAATCACCTTCTTTTCTCCTCCTGTTTGCCTTAAACACTTCTTCTCACAAACTTAAAAAATACACTTCAAACTACATAGTCTACCCACATACACTCGTTTCTTCTATTTTACATTTTTAACTCACTTCCGTGTTTAAAATCCCAAATTGCTCATACTACATCAAAGCGATACATAATACAATCTCACCCAATCTAGATGTCAGCTGCTATTCTTACCTTCGTAATATAAATTCAAAAAGAACGTTGACAACGTAGAGACTCCTTCGATAATGAAAACTTTGTCGAAAGAAGATTAATTCAGCAATATCTACTCCTAATTAGAATTTCAGACGGGTCAAGAAGGCGCTGAGTCGCATATCATCCAACTTGAAACTACTGCGCATTTGGCGATGATATAAATGTACAGCAGGCGCGGATTTGGGCGCCTACATAGCCGGACCCATGCACCCCCCCCCCCCCCTTGAAGCTAAAAAAAACGTGAGAAAGAAAGAAAAAGAAAGAGAAAAGGGTAATAGTAATCATGCATATGGCACAGGCCATGAAAATGTCATTGACATTGTCGTTAACCATGTCATTAACGAGATATGAAGCGAACAAAATCCATACATAAAAAAAGGGGAACAAAAATTTAGATTCTGACGAAATTAATAGGTGCTCTGTTACGCTATGGGGAAGATAACATAATTCAAAATGTTATGCGACTGGTTCAGATGTCACAAGCTATTATTTAATTTGAGGAAAACGATGTATGTATTATTCCATTCTAAAAGGGAAAACAATATCCATCAAACACTGACCCGATAGGAATTAAAAATACTGTTATCGAGAGACCTGAGTCATTAATTTTCTTTGGAATTCTCATTCGTGAATAACTTTACAGGAAGTTTCATATGGTTAATATACACTGTCGCTCATTTAGTTGGAATATTTTGTTTGATTTATTCCTAATAGATCTAGTTCATAGTATACATTCTCAGATTTTATTATATAATTTGTCAGTATTTGTTTTGCGTGACTGCTAAAGCATGTGTATGCTACTATGCTTATCAACTATTGGACCTACGCCCTTAAGTCATAAATGACAGTAATGAGGATCAGTACCCCCCACAAAAGGGCACTAATATAGCACATCGACACGGTTTTGATCCTGGGGCCTCACAGCTACGAGGCCATTGCTTTGCCACTGAACCATGACTGTACGCAGCGGGGGCTAGGGTAGGGGGCAGTTTCCACAAATAAAAAACAACAAAGAAAATGCAATAAATTATCAATAATTCATTGAATCCCCCCCCCCGGTCCCCTACAAAAAACAAATCTTCTATGTGCCTTTGCTTTGAGCCATACTGCATGGCCATACAGAGGATTTTGTTATGTAAGTGACCAGGGAGAATTTCAATGAATTATTGAACATTTATTGCAATTTTGTATTTTTTGTATTTTTTGGAACTGTCCCCTACCCAGCCCCCGCTGCTTACAGTCATGGATCAGTGGCCAAGCAATGGCCTCGTATCTGTGAGGGCCCAGGATCAAAACCGCGTCGATGTGCTATATTAGTGTCCTTCTGTGGGGCATTAGTCCTTATTTCTGTAATTTATGAATTAAGGGCGTAGGTCCCCTAGTTGATAAGCGTAGTAGCATACACATGCTTTAGCAGTTTCGCAAAACAAACACTGGCAAATTATTATTTAATAAAATCTGAGAATGTATATTATTATCTATAAATTCCATAAATTGGGGTAAAACAAAAATATTCCAACTATATGAGCGACAGTGTATATTCTAAGATTTCAGGAAGCATAGGTGTTTCATCCAAACTCCGAAATTTGTTACCTACCAATCTATATTGATAAACTATTTATTTTACAAAAACGTGCAATGTGACTGATAAAATAGAGTGACTTTCGCAATCCCAGTCTACCACTATTTGTTAAATAAAGAATTCTTCCAGAGTTTGAACTCTCAGTTTTAATGTTTAAGTATCACAAAGGGATTTTCCCAGTATTTTCCATAATATGGTTAGAACAAATTCTTCATTCAATCTTATCACACTCGTATCCGGGAAAATCTCTGTGTTTGTATTGCTTATGTGTGTTTGCGTGTGCTTGGTAAAGTCTGTTGATCCGTAGGTCATCTGAGGTGACAGCTGCTTGCGGAAGAGGAAAGAAAAGATCATGAGAGTTCAAAGTAACAGGAAAAAACACACATCGCGTAGCCCTACTTTGTGACAATATGTGGAAAGTCCCCAAACATGATCTCGAAAAATAATCATACTATCTTTGCTTCAAGCCTTCTCAGTTTACTAGGCAGATATCCTGATAGTTTGCAGACACAAAGCCTAGCCAGTCGCTGTGTCTGCACAGTGAGTTTCAAATCAAAGTCTGTTCGAGCACACAGGTTTCAGACACAGGAGTGGATTCATTGACTATGACGCGAGTAAGAAGGGTATTAATACTCCGTTCTAATAGGCCTATGTATAACAAAATCCCTCTGGTTCAAGTTTTATTTTAATATCCATATCGTCAGGAATAACGATAGATCCATGTTTTTAAGCAATTTACCTTCTCCTTTTTTCCTTCTTTTTTCCTGTGCCAAAAGACTGTGGCGCGCAGTCGTGTAGTGACCAAGATAACAGCTGGGGGCTCACAAAGTCCTATCTTCCCCCTTCTTCTCGTGGGCCTACGATCCTGTGGTGAAGGTGTAATTTAAAGGTGCTACACAGCAATCCCCCCTCCCCCCCCCCAAAAAAAAAAAAAAAAAAAAAAAAAGTAAACAATAATAATAATAATAAAAAAAAAAAAAATAATAATAATAATAATAACAAAAATAAAGGTGATATTTAATTGTGTTTTGGTTACATTTTTGTATTCTAATTTATTTTAATTTTCACATTTTGTTTGGTTAATTTTGGTTTTGGTTTGTTCTGTTTTCACTTGACCAGGATTTTTGGGACGTCAGTTGTGCTCCTCAGGTTATTACCGAATACCCTCAACTCCACTAGTGACTCAACGAAATCATTCCAACAGGGCCCTGCCCTTCCGCTCTTTCTGTTACTGGTAAGATAATATTTACTAAGGAATATGAACAAGTAAACCCTTTCCTTTTCACGTGATAATGTACGTACTTATTCCGTTACACGTTTCTTTTTTATTAATTCCTTGTTGTTTTAGGTGAAAATCATCAGGAGGTTTGTGGAGCCAGGATATCGCATGATTTTCTCTTATATTATGACCCCCTAGGTCATAACCTGTTCTGTGCCGATTCTCTGTATAATTTTGTTTTTAAGCAATGGGATTCCGCTTTTAGGTATGAAAAATAAACATTACGATAGTTCACCGGACACTTTGGGTGCAAAATAAGTTAAATCCCTTTGTGCTACATATGATTTTACTGGGCTGTTCAATTAATTAAGAATGAACAAAACAGAAAACAAAACATATATAAAAGAATAAAAGAAAGGAAAAATAATGAAAATATGCTTCGCTTTTTCCAAGTACCCCAAAAGTGCTCGTTCAACGTAGGGAAAAAATCAATTTGCTTCATTAGCTTAAGTGCCTGTTTCTTTTTGTCCCCTTTTTTTCCAGTCCCTTTTCACCTCTGATAAGTGTCCCTATTCAAATCTGAGAGGTGCCTTTGTAAATAGATAAGTGTCCCTTTTCCTTTTTAGTAAGGTGCCCCTTTTTATCTCTGATGATAGCCCATAATCCGGTATTATTAGTGCCCATTTTACTTTAAAAAAAAAAAAACTTTTCAAACTATTCTTAATTTGCAGGCACAGATTCTAATTTGCCATAGCTCTGCCAGTCTCTGACTGTGTCATGAACCATCGCAGAGCAACGTCAGCATAGTCGTACAGTGCAGACACTTTTACGCACAGTGACTGATAAGAGTATCTTCGTGCACTAAAACTAAACTCTTCTTTGCTTGTACGTGTTTTAAGTTTAGTGCCAGTTTAGTTATAGCAGTGTACTTTTACTAAATAGTATTTCGAGCTTAGATTTATGTTCGTTTTATAATACCTTGATTGTAGTCAAATGTGATTGATAACAAATATTTTGGTCGCCCAAGTCGTGAAATACTCATCAGGTTAAATACACGAAATATTTGCCCTTCGAGGTCGAAAGGAAAAACTGTTTCACTGGAGCACGAATGCAACCTTGTATCTCCCTAAACTGGATAGTGTTGTAAAGAAAAAAATCAAATTAAGAATCTTGCTTCCTTTTTTTAAATCGTAAATTGCCAAGATTGAAACCGCCAGATAAATAGTTCATTCAGTTTATCATTAGGGCTGTGGCTATATTTAGAAACCTGCCTTCACTGTAAAAAATCAAAAAGGTTAGGAAGACGTTACTGGGTAAATCGAATTTTTGCAAATTGTGTCCAATATTTGGGTTATTTTCTCCCAAGCATTTACTATATGAAGTTACCTAATGAAAGGTATAAATAGGTTGGGTAGGTGTTACTCGGCAAATCGATGTTTGGCAAATCTTGTCCAATAGTTGGGTCATTTTCTACCAACCATGAATTTACCGATGAAATAATTGGGTAATGTTATTGGCCAAATTAAAGTTGGGCCATTTAGTCCGCCATTTGGGTGATTTTCTCCAAACCATTTACTACATGTATAATTACCCAATTAAATGTTCAAAAGTAGATGTGCAGATGTTACCGGGCAAACGTAAGTCGGGCAACAATTATGCAACAAATAGGGTTCTGTTTTTACACTGTCGCTCATATAGTTGGAATATTTTTGTTTTACCCCAATTTATGGAAGTATACATTCTCAGATGTATTGAATAATAATTTGCCAATGTGTGTTTTGCGTGCATGCTAAAGCATGTATATGCTACTATGCTTATTATCTAGGGGACCTACGCCCTTAAGTCCTAAATGACAGTAAGGAGGATTAATGCCCCACAAAAGGGCACTAATATAGCACGTCGACGCGGTTTTGATCCTTGGACCTCACAGTTGCGAGGCCATTGCTTTGTCACTGAACCATGACTGTACGCAGCGGGGGCTAGGGTAGGGGCAGCTTCCATAAATAAAAAACAACAAAGAAAATGCAATAAATTTTCAATAATTAATTGTATTTTACCCCGGTACCCAACATAAAAAAATCCTCTGGACGGCCATGCATTATGGCTCAAGGCATGGGCACACAAAGGATTTTGTTTATGTTGGAGACCTGGGTAAAATGCAATAAATTATTGAAAATGTATTGCATTTTCTTTGTTTTTTTAATATTTATGGAAACTGCCCCCTACCCTAGTCCCCGCTACGTACAGTCATGGTTCAGTGACAAAGCAAGAGCCTCGTAACTGTGAGGCCCCTGGGTCAAAACCGGGTCGATGTGCTACATGTATATTAGTGCCCTTTTGTGGGGGTATTATTCCTCATTACTGTCATTTATGACTTAAGGGCGTAGGTCCCCTATATGATAAGCATAGTAGCAGACATAGGCTTTAGCTGTCACGCAAAACAAACATTGGCAAATTATTCTTTAATAAAAGTTGAGAATGTATACTATTATCTAGATCTAGATCTAGATTATTTTTAAAATAATTCCATAAATTGGGGTGAAACAAAAATATTCCAACTATATGAGCGACAGTGTATGTTAGAGGTGTTTTGGTCGAGTGGATATGTCACAGGACTATGAATCAAGGTCCGCCGTTCGAGTCCCGCCGCGGCACTATTGTCCTTTTATATATATATAATATGTTATCCAACCTATTTGCCCAACTAGTGTCTAATATGCTACACATTATGGTGATCTGATTGGGTAATCTTTTGTTGATTGAAAGTTGGGTATTTTCTTTTATCCAACACTGGGTAAATCATGCGAAATCTTTAATTTACCCAAAAGTTGGTCGGACATAATCTCCCTCATGTTGGGGAAAAATTGGGCAATCTTTGGCCCAATATTTTGAGAATGTTCCACTACTGATAAAATAATGCCTACCAAAGAAATATCGTCACAATAATGCCATATTACTTAAAGATCTGGCCGATACAGTATTCAATAATCTCCACTACCCCAATTTCCCATTTCCTGCTTATTTTTATAAGTACCGGCTACTTTCTGGACTAATGCCTATATAATCGATAAACGCTTGAAAGGTAAAACGTTTTGCTTGCGTGTTCAGATATTCCAACCAAGTAATTGCTCGCAGGAAGGAGAAACAAACTTGCTTTCTTGCTAGCAGTCGCATGACCAGACTAGGAATAGCTTGTATTCCTTTTAAATTTTACCCAAAACCAAAGATAAAAGTGTCGTTATTGTTCACAAAAGCTTTCCAGATTGTTAAACGCTTATTTTAAAAAGATGTCTTGTGATCCACTTCTTTCGTTACGGATGGGGTCCAGGGGTAGTCCTTGATAGGATCCAAAGGTACGATGGGTATAATATGCAGGCAGGGGCAGCGATTTCTTTTCATGACCAGGGGGACGACTGCGAGGGATGAGGTAGCAGTGGCGTAATGAGCAAAAACGTTGGGGAAGGGGGGGGGGGGCAGACGAAAATCCGCATCACCACCACTCTTACATGTTACGCAGGCCCTGGCAACGTTTTTTCAAAATGGGGAGGTGGGGCTAAAGTATTTACGATCAGGTAGAGCAAAGCGAGCGAAAGCAAGTGGAGCGTGAATTGGCGTGGGGTCCAGGGGCGGAGCCCCATGAGACTCAGGGGGTTTAGGCATTTAATTAAGTCAGATGAGCATATTTTGATACCTTATTTGTGACATACACTGACATGCATGTCACTTATTTGAGTGGGGTCCAGGGGACGGAGCCCCCAGAAGCTCAGAGGTTTTAGGCATTACATTACGATTAAATGAGCATCGAGTGGCCCAATAGGCAAAACTAGCAATATACTTTTTTTCACATATCACTTCTCTCAGTATTTACTTGTACATTTTGAAGGATATTATGCGAGGGAGTATTTGCTATACATTTTTTTGTGCACTTTTTCAAATTTTGAGGGGGGACGATCCCCCCTAAACAAATTGAGGGGGACGTATCCCCCGCCCCCCCCCCTCCTGGGATCGCCGCCCCTGTATGCAGGCCATGGCTCCTATAGCAACGAATTATTTTCGCTTCAATTTCTCATGATTGTCAAGATCATATTTAAAGCAGTTTTATTCTTAAGCTTATGATATCAAGTCCAAAATAAGTGAATCATGCAGGGAACATCGAACTTATGATGACCCATATATTACTTGACAAATGCTCTCGTACACAGACGAAATACATGTATCCAATCCACCTGTTACATCACTCTCTTTATACTCAGTTCTTATGACTAGCCTCAATCATGTTAACCTTGAACATAATCGTAAATAAAAACAAGCGAGCAAACACACAAACAAACTTACATATATTTTTAGATATGACCTGTAATTAATTTTCTCCAAATATAAAAAGCGTAAAATACAGTAAAAAGGAAATATGTTGCAGTAAATGTGATAAGAAAAAAAAGGAAACACTATAAAACTAAGGAAGACATTATGAAACATATTATGTTCAGTGGTATGTTACAAACTTACAATAATTCGTCTTTTCAAATAACATATCTTTAATGTCAAGAATCATAATTTATCTGATGATATTTGGTTGATTCCATAGCAAAGATTTTCTTTTAAAGTTTGAAGTTTTATTTATTCCAAATTTTACAGTTTATATTCTGTATTTGATTTTTTTGTTGTATACTTGCGTATATTATTATAAAAGTAGATTTCACACAAGAAAACAAAAAAAGATTCAAATCAAATATAATGCACGGAAAAGAAGTACGAAATTTCGAAATATGTAGATATTACAGGCAAGGCAGAATAATGTAAAATGTGGGGAACCTAAGTAAAAAGCATAGCTTGTATGTGAATGGGCTCCCGTGAATTTAAATTTTACACTCATCTACAGAGGCTAAGGTAAATAACTAGAATCCCAAATCTCCAGTAAAACACCATGACAAAAGTCTAAAACCAATTAAAGTATTCTTCTGAATTATATGTGAAAGTACTAAATACAAATCTAGCATTTGTTCACAATACACTCGCTCGTGAATAGAAAGTCTGAGGCTGGTACAGGTATTGAGTTTTTCTTATTCTTTTTAATGTCTTACTGATTTTTTGTTTGAAGAATATCATGGAAAATTGTCCTCTAGAATAAACTTCTCTACAAATGCCTTCAAATCTAAACAAATCACGAGGAAATGCTGAAAATATTGAACCTAACATTCAAGTCACGGGTGTGTGAGCACTCAACGTGATGAAAATCGAGTCTCCTTTTCCATCATTTTGATGATTCCATAAACTCAGCGTATACCTCAATTCTCAAATACTTTGCAATCACCCTTTCCTGATTGCCTCCAGACGTCTTCTTTAAAAATGTTTTTTAAAGGGCTTGAAGTGCCTATACACACAAAAAACACGATTGGATTTATACGGCGGGATCTGTGAAGGAGCCTTAACCGTTATTAATGTGGCCAATTTTGTATACCAAACTAGAAAAAAATCTAAATGTAAACTTTTCCAATACTGTAAATTTTATCTCTTGCAATAAAGCGAAAACACACCCGACTGACTAATGGACTGTGGACAACAGAGTCGGTCATGCATGCAAGACCCTCTGAACGTTATAATAGTCCTAATTATTCAATCTATATTGCTAGAACTAACAGTCTCTAAGGTTCTCAAGATTTGTTCAAAGGATTCAAATTAAAGCCTTTAATATCCATACAGATGTATATCAAGAAAGCTTCAATGCAGGCTACATTTCTAATTTGGCGCCACCTTACAAATGAAAGGCAGGTCCCTTTCACAGAAAAGGTCGTTCCAAGATTGGAGGATGTCATCTCCTGCGTTCTTACGCCACAAATGGACGCAGTCCTCATTTCCTCCCCAATTGGACGGCTGACTCTCAACCCATTGCTCGAAGTTTAGACCGGATCCATCAGACCAAATGAAAGGTCCGGTTGAGCCTGGGGTTGTCTTGTAGGCACCAATCCAAGCTCCATAGTATGGCGGCCCACTCTATCCAGGACAACAACAGACAAATCAGTATTTAAAAAAAATCAGTAAAATTAAAATAGAAAAATGTAGAGTAATCGTTGTTTATGAACTGCATGTATTAATGGCTTATGATACACTGCTAATATCCCTGACGCTGTGATGCTCGTGGCACTTATACATTATTACCCTGGTTATAGCCAAGCCGCCAACGTAACCAGAGCTAACTACCTATTAATAACTGAATGGAGAGTGGCAAATATAGATTAATGTCTTGTCAAAGAACATTAGTGCAGGGCTGGCTTCCGAACCCGTTCCTTACAATCCACAAAATTTGAAAGTTCACATGAATAGAAAAATATGCCGTTGCATTTTCACGAATTGTCACAAATCCTAACGAAAATTTATAATCGCTATTTCACCCTTCCATATTCTTTCCCTCCTCTACAACCCCTTTTCTCTCTTCCTCTTTCTTTCTTTCTCTTTCCTCAAACCCAACCCCCCCCCTCCCACGTCTTTTTCTCCGTCTTCCTCTTTCTTTCTTTCTCTCCCCCTCCCCCTCTCCCTCTATCACCTCTCTTTGCTCATTTCTTTTGTTTCCCCTATTTCCGCCACTCAATAGGGGGATAACGTGCCCCTGAGCTACGACATTGCCATGTGTTGTCATAATTATTGTACTTTTTGCGTTACACTTTTAGTTACCGTTAAAATCATATTTAAAAACACATACAACTATTTTCTGCTTTGTCGCCAAAGAGCCTTTAACTAGAGAGCTTTTTTTTACTTTGACCCATTTTATTTAAATCATATATATACCTTGTTGGTCATAATGGTGGAATAATTATTTTTACCCCAATTTATTGAATGATTTTGACAATGATTTATTCCTAATAGATCTAGATAATAGTATACATTCTCAGATTTTGTTGAATGACAATTGGGGAGTGTTTATTTTGTGTGACTGCTAAAGCATGTGTGTGCTACTATACTAATCAACTACGGGACCTACGTCCTTAAGTCATAACTGACAGTAATGGGGATTAATGCCTCATAAAAGGGCACTAATATAGCAAATCGACACCGGTTTGATCCTGGGGGCTCACAGTAACGAGGCCATTGCTTAGCCAATAAATCATGACTGTACGCAGCGGGCGCTAGGGTACGTCCAAAAATGGAATACATTTTCAATCATTCATTGCATTTCCCCCCAGTCCCCAACAGGAAAAAATAGTCTGTAGGGCCATGCATTATTGTTTAAGGCATGTCCACATAGAAGATTTTGTTATGTGTGGGGTCGGGGCAAAATGTAATGAATTATTAAACATTTATTGCATTTTCTTTGTTTTTGGTTTTTTTTTGAGGGGGCGTCGACGTAACCTAGCGCCCGCTGCGTACAGTCATAATTTATTGGCTAAGCAATGGCCTCGTTTCTGTGAGCCCCCAGGATCAAAACCGTGTCGATGTGCTATATTAGTGCCTTTTTATGAGGCATTAATCCCCTTTACTGTCAGTTATAACTTTAAGGACGTAGGTCCCCTAGTTGATTAGCATAGTAGCACACACATGCTTTAGCAGTCACGCAAAACAAACACTCCCCAATAGTCATTCAATAAAATCTGAGAATGTATACTATTATCTAGATCTATTAGGAATAAATCATTGTCAAAATCATTCAATAAACTTGGGTAAAAGTAATTATTCCACCATTATGACCAACAGTGTATATATATATATGCATATTTGTGTGTATAGATTACTAGAGAACCCTCGTACTTATTCAGATGTATTTTATTAATACATCAGTTCCACTCGTTTTTTTTCTTTATATATGTTTCTCTCTCTCTCCGTCCTCCCTTCGTTCTCTCGGCATTTCTTTCTCATTATTTCTCTCATTTTTCTCTCCCTTTATATCTTGCTCTCTTAAGCCCCCCCCCCCCCCCTCTCGCTCTATGTCTCTCTATTTCTGTCACTGTATCTCTCTTTCTCATACGCTAATAAGGCTTATATTTTTTCTCTTAGTACATGTTACGTCGCTACTATTATGTTGTTGTTTTTTAATTGAATTCATCAGAGGGCGTCCTTGTAAGTTATTGCTCAAAGCCATGTAAACAAATATTGCGTATTGTTGGACCAGGGCGAATATTGTTTTCTTCAGAAAGCACAAAGATTGTGCATCTTTATCATATCAGTGTCTCCTATTGAAGCCAGGTTTGCCTATCCATGTGCATGTTAGACAATGTTGAAGCTTATGGAAAATGAAAATTAATCATTACTTACTTCCGGTATTTTTTCAATACTTGCCACAACTTGGATTCCTTAAGACTTTTTACATGTTATGAAGTCCATATTCATGATACTGCAACAGTCGGATCTTTTATGTTGCAGCTAGTGGGAGGTCTATTAATATTTCTTTCACGAAATGACTGTACTATAAGGGGACATTTTCTATTTCATTCCGAGCTGACATAAACAAACGGAAAAGTTCACATTTCTCTCACCTTAACTAGAACTAACACTTCTATCTTAGCCATGCCAAGGAAACATTTTTTAAAGGGCAATCCGACAACCCTAATACGTTCATTTGAATGAAAGCGGAAAAGTTAAAGAAACAGAATGGCTAATGTATAATATGACAAAGTTATGAATGTTTATGAGATCACTACAGCTTTGCGAATCTCTTTCTCAAATTTTGTCTGAAAATATTCAAACTTTCACCAGTATGCTTTTCTGATTATCCCGCTTTTTCTAGAGTAATTTGCAATCAAGACAGGATTTCTCTTTAACTAAGAGTCTAAGCTTGGTTATCCATACTTACCGCAACATGATCCGGTGTGATGCCTGCAGAAGAGCGGAAAAGGTTGTAAGCGAAGGCGTTCTCCTGTTCCGTGTGGATGGATACCAAATCAGCCCGTCCATTCAAGGAATAGTGATTCCTGCACTGATCCCGAGCCTGTCCCCAAGTGACCCGCTCCCCGAGGTAACGGTAGCAGCTCCCGTTAAATGGAAGCCAGAACTGGGGGCACGGATGACACACACTGGCATCTAAGCAGTAAACTGTCACGGATAGAACAACCATTGATGCGAGCAGAAGCTTCATGTTGATTACTGCAGAGTCAAAGAAGAAGAGGGAGATGAAAAAAAAAACTATTACAAATTAACGACTTCAATTTACACCAAAGAATTACCTATCATGTACGTTCAATCTGGCGTACGATAAGTGCACTAATAGTATGTTTTTCGCCCCCCCCCCCACAAAAAAGTGTACATTTGTTTTGTACCACCTCCTCGCCAGGATTTGTGGGCCCAGAACTCAAAGCATCTAGCAGTGTGATAGCCAATCCTTAAATGTAATGTCTGCAAACTCATACTAAAAAGGAGAAAGGGTTTCCGTTTTATTTTACCCTCCAAAAAAAAAAATCCATCAAAGCGATACACAATACAATCTCACCAAATCTAGACGTCAGGTGCTATTCGAATCTATGTAATATAATTTCCAAAAGAACGTTGACAATATAGAGACTCCTTCGATAATGAAAAATTTGACGGAAGAAGATTATATCAATATCTAATTTGAGCCTTAGACGGGTCAAGATGGCGCCGAGTCGCATATCGTCCAACGTAAACTACTGCACATTTGGCAGTGATATGCATGCACAGCAAGCGCAGATTCAAGCGGGGGCATAGCCGTCCCGTACCCCCCTTGTTTTGGCGGTTAAAAAAAGAGAAAGAAAGAAAAAGAAAGAAGAAGGGTAACAAAAAATCATGCATATGGCACATGTCATGAAAATGTCCTTGACATTGTCATTAATCATGTCATTCATGAGATATGAAGCGAACAAAATCCATACAGAAAGAAATGGAACCAATGTTTGGATTCTAACGCAATTGAAAGGTGGTCTGCTACTCTACGCTGCACATCACCCAAAAGAAGATATATTCTGACGAAATCAATAGGTGCTCTGCTACGCTATGCGGCAGATCACATAATTCAAAATGTTACGCGACTGGTTCAGATGTAACAAGCTATTATTTCATTTGAGGAAAGCAGAGTATGTATTATTCCATTCTAAAAGGGAAAAAATTCCATCAAACACTGACCCGATAGGAATTAAAAATACTGTTATCGAGAGACCTGAGTCGTTAATTTTCTTTGGAATTCTCATTCATGAATAACTTGACAAGAAGTATCACATTGCTAATATATATTCAAAGATTTCAGGAAGCATAGGTGTTTTATCCAAACTCCGATATTTTATACCTACCAATCTATATCAATAAACTATATATGTTACAAAAACGTGCAATGCGACTGATACAAAAAGAGTGACTTTCGCAATCCGTGTCTACCACTATTTGTTAAATAAAAAATTATTTCAGAGTTTGAACTCTCAGTTTTAATGTTTAAGTATCACAAAGGGATTTTCCCAGTATTTTTCCATAATATGTTTAGAACTAATTCTTCATCCAATACGTATCTCACTTGTAGACGGGAATCTTTGTGTTCCCAGTACTCGTTCAACTATAAGAACCATTCTATCCGTTTTACAGGAGTACATGAATGGAATTCAATTTGTAGTCAAGCTCCACACTTTCTCATTTTAAAACTCTATTCAAACGTTACATTTTTAAACAATGTCTTCCTTGATTAAGTAGACCCTTTCTAATCTTTCTGAATCTCACCTCTTCTCTTTTTTCTCTTTCTCATTTTGAACTTTTCTTTTTTGTTTGTATTGCTCTCGTATGTTTGCGTGTGATTGTTGGTGTGTATATACATGGATGATACCTAGCTAGTAGTTAATGGTCGGTCCTGTTTTTTCTTTCTTCTTCTTAAGGGTACTATGTCCCATTTGCAGGCCAAAAAAATGAAAAAGTTAAATTCCAACTGCATTTGAAAGATAATACTAATTAAGAACTTCCCATAAAAATTGGGGCTTGAAAATGTCTTCAAGTGGGAATATTAAACGACTATTAGTTGTCAAATCGACTTTAGGGCTATAGAGCCCAAAAGTAATAGTCTTGATTTTCAGACAATTGTACCGAATGGTCAAACCTTTCATGCTGCGCAAAGATTCAATCAGTTTAATCTTGACCATCACAAGAAGTGGGTTATTGATGTAGACAAATGCTCATGTACCCTTTACAACTCTTTTCATGTATGTTGTTACCAAAGAAGAAAAAAAAGCCAGTCAGTCATTCAATAGTGTCTGACAGTGAAGTCTATAAAGTAAACGGGTTTCCTTGCATAGTTTGAATATGAGGACACTGCTAACGTTTAAATTTCACAGATAGGACATACATGACATATTCATAATTCCTGCAAAGTTCTACATAATTTGAGGTTGGCTGCAAAGGGACACAGTACCTTTAATGTACGTATATTTTATTAAGTTTTGTTTACTTCGCTACTTAAGTTAATAATGTGTTTACCATCATGGAGCCGTATGTACAAGTACAAGTTGCTTTCAAGAGACACTGGCCTATCATTTATGCGGTATTTATGATTTTTAATGTTTGTTATGATGCCAAATAAAACTGAATTATAATAACATTTAATTTAGAGGAATACGCCCGACATTAATTTGTTCTGCCTACGTAGACTTTATCGCGGGTGATTTCTCTCTATCCCCCCCTCACTCTATCTCTCTCTCTCTCTTTCTCCCCCTCTCTCTCTCTCCCTCTCACTCTCTCCTTATCCCTCTCCCCCTCTCCCCACTCTCTCCTCTCTCTCTCTCTCTCTCTCTCTCATTCTCTCTCTCCCTCCTTCCCCTTCTCAATCTCTCTCCTTCTCTCTTGTTTTATATTTAAATGTATTGATAGTTCTCTAGGACTTTTGTAAAGTCTGTTGATCCGTAGATCATCTGAGGTGGCATCTGCTTCCGGATGAGGAAAGAAAAGATCACGAGAGTTCAAAATAACAGGAAATAACACACATCGCGTAGCACTTCTTTGTGAAAATATGTTCATATAGCTCCGTTCAGTCTCATTTGAGAACGCCCCCTATCGGCAGAGTCCAGCTGCCTAACATAAACGTTAGCCTATGGACTTTTACAGAAAAAAAATCGTTAAAAAAAATAAATCATTTTTTGTTTAAACGATAAGCACATCCACCCCGACGTACGTTATCACTAGCTCTTTCATTGGAACCCTCATGTCCCATTGACTTTTGAAAGTTCACCGACCGTAATTTGATCAAAATAGGTTGCAAGTCGAACTTTGGACTCAATTTACCACGCGATTGTAAGGTTATAAGTCAAGCACACGAAGGATAAGAAGCATGAATTATCATAGATCAGTTCAGATTTGTTCATTATGTCCATTTCATCCACCCCCCTACGGTAATTTGTCTATTTAGTATAGGCAAGCATTTTGCCGAGGTAAGCAAAAACATGAATATTCATGAACACCATGGACTATTCGATTATCAATAGAGGGGTGCAATTGTGCACCACATCAAACTCCCCTACTTTCAGTCAAGTATTTCATTGTATTATGTAGTTTGATAGGTTTATTTTACTAACTGTTTAATTATGAGATATCACTGATAGTTGAAAGATATGGAAAAGATTCTTGTAATTTATATTAAGCAAAGCAATCTCACATACAAAATCACTATCAAGTGTCGTCTGATCCGCCGATCGCCGTCTGCTATATACGCGAACTAGCGTACGTTTTTGCTGGTGAAAATGAGACAACCGGAGCAATATGGAAAGTCTCCAAACATGATCTCGAATACAAAGTATACTATCTTTGCTTCAGGCCTACTTTTACTAGGCAGATGTCCTGATAGTGTGCAGACACAAAGCCTAGCCAGTCGCTGTGAGTAACAGTGTATGCACAGTGATGCAGCCAGAGGCTGGCAGAGCTAGACTCTTCTCTATGCTTTATGATTTGTGATAAGTGTCAAATCGGAGTCTGTTCAAGTAGACAGCTTTCCTTGAGTGGATTCTTTGACCATGACGATAGTTAGAAGGGCATCAATATCCGTTTTAGTAGGCCTATATAAAACGAAATCCCTCTGGTCCCAGTTTTATTTTAATATACATATCGTTAGGAATTACGATATATTCGTGTTTTTAAGCAATTTACCTTCTCTTTTTTTTCCTGTGCAAAATGACTGTGGCTCGTAGTCTTGTAGTAACAAAGATAACAGCTTTGGTCTCACAGAGTTCTATCTTCCCCCTTCTTCTCGTGGGCCTGCTATCCGGAGGGGAATGTTCATTGTTTTCAAGGTGCTACACAGGCCATCCGCCCTCTAAGATCGAGGTGATATTTCAGTGTGTGTTTTTTTTTTTTTTTTGTTTCGTTAACTTTTGTTTTGGTTTGGTCTGTTTTCGCTTGACCTGGAATTTGTGGACGTCAGTTGTGCTAATCAGGTCATTACCGAATACCCTCAGCTCCACTAAAAACCCAACAAATAATTCCCACTGGGCCCTACACTCCCCCTCCTCCTGTCACTGGTAAGATACTATTTACTAGGGAATATGAACGATTTAAACCCTTTCTATTTCACGTAAGAATGTACGTACTTGTTTCGTTACACAATTCTTTTTATTAATTCCTTGTTGCTTTACAGACCGTCAATACTACTGGGCCAGAAGGGATTAGACCACACACCGAGGTCACTGACAGGTTGCTATCTCATTAGCTCAGCTCTCAACTAACATAAGAAAAAGAGGATCATGGGGGACCAACAGGCACCGATTGGGGAAGTTTTCTATATAGAGGGAGCAAGTAGCTACAAGTAGGACAGTGGGGCTTAAAAGAAAATCATCAGGAGGTTTGTGGAACCAGGATATCGCATGATTTCCTCTTATATTATGACTTAGGAGGTCATAACCTGTTCTGTGCCGAATCTGTGTTTTTTAAAATATATTATATTCCGCTTATGGGAATGAAAAAAATAACATTACGATAGTTCACCGGAAACTTTGGGTACAAAATAAAGTGAATCCCTCAATGTGATCTTACTGAGCGTTTAAATTAATTTAAAATGAACAAAACAGAAAGAAAAGGAAAAAAGAAAGGAAAAATTATGAAAATAGGCAAGAAAGATAGAAAAAGAAAATGAAAACTATTATATTATTAGAAAGGACAACAGAAAGAAACAAGGAAAGAATTGGAATTAAAAGAAGAACAAAAATTAAGTTAATAATAAAGAAAGAGAGAACTAAAAATAGGGATTCACTTTTTACAAGTGTCCCAAAAATGCCCAGAAGGGAAAAATTATCAATTTTCTTCCTAATAAGTGCCTCTTTCTCTGTATACCATTTCCCCTAGTCCCTTTTCACCTCTCGGTGATAAGTGTCCCTATCTAAATCTAAAGGTGCCTTTGTACTTTGACAAGTGTCCCTTTTCCTTTGTAGTAAGGTGCCCGTTTTCATCTCTGATGATAGCCCATGTTTTGGTATGATAAGTGCCCATTTCCTTTCAAATAAGTGATTTTTGCCTTCTGAATAGTGCCTCTTTTTCCTTTATAATAATTGCCCCTTTACCTTCCTAAGAGTACCCCATTTTAATATACCCATACAGGTTTAAAGACGAGATTTTGTTGCCCTTCGAGTTGTAAAATCGATTTACGACAAAAAAAAAGCACGAGTGAAACCACCGGATAAATCAGATCATTCAGCAGTGCATGTTTCTCCTTTTTTTAAAGCCTGTAGCGTAATGGTACATGTAGATATTTGTCACCTCATGCTTTGCCTACACTACCATGTGCATCAAGTAGGGTTAATGTTAGGGTTGTGGCTATTTTTAGAAACATGCCTCCACTACTGATTAAATCATGCCTACCGAAAGAAACACCGTCACATATTAGTCAACAATCTGTCCAATTTAATATTGAATAATCTCCACCACTCCGATCTCCCCGTACTTGCTTCAAGCAGAAGATGACGTGACATGGGCGTACGAATTTGTTGATGTTGAAGGAAGTGTAGATAATGTCGCAAAGATAAAATATAAAAACAGGCTAGTTCCTGGACTAATGCCATATTAACCCATTATCAAGGGCAATTGATAAACGCGAGCAAAAGTTTATTTTTAACGTTTTAAACGCCTATTTTTTTTTTTTTAATGAGGAATTTCCCTTGCTTCTTTTCCTTGGTATGTTGCAAGTTTCTCTCCTACTAACTTATGCCATAGTCACAAGTTAATGGCTATTCACCTCTGCATTGCCGGATGCGGAATTCCCCCCCCCCCTTTTTTTTTGGGGGGGGGGGGGGGGGGCAAAGTACGTTTGCGCAAAGCGCATTGCTAGCGCGTAAGAGATATCCCTCCTTGAGGATGTGGTGACTCGTGAGCTTGTAAAAGCTATCTAATTAGAGCACTTCGGCATTGTCAGAACTTTCAAGATAGCCGTCTTGATCGATAGAAACACACACACGCACTCTTTCTCTCATACGGACAATTTTATACCAGAAATTAATGTCTTGGGATCCACTTCTGTCTTTACGGATGGGTTCCAGGGGCTAGTCCTCCAGGGGTCCTAGAGGAACGATGGGTATAATATGCAGTTCATGGCTCCCATAACAACAATTTGTTTTTCGCTTGAAGTTCTTATGATAGTCAAGATCTAATTTAAAGAAAGTCTTTAGTCCTAAACGCATGAAATCAAGTCCGAAATAAGTGAATCATGCAGGGAACATCGAGTTTAAGTTGACCCATAGATTACTTGACAAATGCTCTCGTACACAAACGAAATACATGTATCCAATCCACTTTTTATATCCCCTCTCTTTATACTCAGTCCTCATTACTCAAGTCACTCATGACCAACCTTGAACGCAATCGTAAATAAAAACAAGCAAGCAAACAACAAGAAACGTTGTTAGATATGACCTGTAATTCATTTACTCCAGCTATAAAAGCATAAAATAAATTTGGCTTAGTCGAACAGTAAAAAAGAAATAAGTTGTAGTAAGTGCGATAAGAGAAAGGAAGAAATCATTAAAAATCAAAACAAAAATATAATGAAACATATGTTAAGTGGTACTTCACAATAATTCGCCTTTTCAAAAAACATTTCTTTCAGTTATCTGATCAAATTGTGTAGATTTCCATAGCAAACATATTTTAATAAAACGGTGAGTTTAAATTTCACTCTTATCTATAGACGCTAAGTTTAAAGACTAGAATTTCAGAACAACAGTTGAACAATGACAGAAGTCTAAAAACCAATTAAAAGTATCCTTCTTAATTATATGTCAAATTACGTTATACAGATCTAACATATTATTAACATTGCACTCACTCGTGAAGAGAAGGCTGAGAGCTGGTACAGGGATGAGAATTTTGGGTTTTTTCTCTTTCTTTTGAATGTGTTACTTTTTTTTAGTTTGAATAATATTACGGCAAAGATATCCTCTGAAATGATTTGCTCTGCAATTGCCTTCAAATCTGAAATAAAACAAGAAATAGCTAAAAGTGTTGGAATAAACTTTCAAGCCACACGTGTGTGTTCCATATACTCAATATTGTAATCACTGAACGTGACTAAAATTGAATATCCTCTTCCATCATTTTGATTTACTTTGTAATCAACCTTTCCCGATTGCCTCCAGAAATGTACTTTCAACATGTATTTGAAAGGGCCTGAAGAGCCTTTACACCCCCCCCCCCCCAAAAAAAAAAAAAAAAAAAAAAAAAAATATATATATATATATATATAATAATAATAATAATAATAATACAGCGAGATCTGTGAGTGACCCTTTAAACCGTTTAACAATGTGACGGATTTTGTATACTAAACTAGAAAGAAAACTAAACGTAAACTTCTCCCAAACTGTCAGTTTGTCTCTTGTAATAAAGCAAAAACACAAAAGACTGACTAATGGACTGTGGAAAATAGAATTGGTCATGCATGCCACACCTTCTGAACGTTATAATAAGCCTACTTAGTCAATCTATGCTGCTAGCACTGCTAGTCTCCAAGGTTTTCAGAATGTTGTCAAAGATTTTCAAATTGTAGTCTTAACCATACAGATATATCAAGGAATTTTCGAATTCAGGGTACAGTCGAAATCGGATTTCTAGTTTGGGGCCAGCTTACAAATGAAAGACATGTCCCTTTCACAGCGATTGTCGTTCCAACCTATGAAGATACCATCTCCTGTGTTCGTAAGCCAGAAATGGGCGCAGTCCTCGCTGTTACCAGTGTTGTCGGGCTGACTAGTCAACCATTGCTCGAAGTCTAGACCGGATCCATCAGACCAAATGAAGGGTTCGGTTGAGCTTGATGTTGTCTGGTAAGCACCGATCCAAACCGCAGTCTGTCCAGGACAACAAAAAAGATTATTTTTTTAAATCAGTCAAATCAGATCAGAATAAAAGTAAATTTATCTTTGTTTATTAACTGCATGTAATAATGTTGTTTTATATAGCGCTCATATCCGTGACGCCTTGATACTCATTGCACTTTATAATTATACATTATTTCCCTGGTTATAGCCAAACCGCCAACGGATGGGTGGAGAGTGGCAAATATAGATTAATTTCTTGTCAAGGACATTAGTGCAGGGCTGGCTGGCTTTAGAACCACTTTCCTTAAAAACCACCTTAGGAACAAAAGATACTGTGATGCTCATGGCACTTATACATTATTACCCTGGTTATAGCCAAGCCGCTAACATAACAAGGGCTTACTACCCATTGATTATTGGGTGGAGAGTGGCAAATATAGATTAATGTCTTGTCAAAGGACATTAGTGCAGGGATGGCTTCCGAACCCGCCCGTTCTTTCTCTTTCTTTCTTTATCCCCCTATCTCTCTCTCTCTCTTATACTCTGTATCTCTCTTTCTTCTACGCTGATAAACCTAATTGATTGGTGTTTCTCCATCTAGTACACGTTACATCGCTACTTTAATGTTAAAATTCAATTTTAAAGCATTCATCAGAGGGCGTACTTGTAAGTAATTGCTCAGAGCCGTGTAAACAAAGATTGCGTATTATTGGACCACGGCGAATATTGTTTGTTGGAAAAGCACGAATAATGTGCATTATAGTGTCCCCAACGGAAGCCGAGTTGGCCAATCTATGTGCATAATTGGCTCTGTTGAAGCTTTTGAAAAAAAGGAAAATAATCATCATTGACTTTGGGTATTTTTCAACACTTTTCACAACTTCGATCCATTAGCACTTGTTACATGTTATCAAGTCCATATTCATGATACTGCATCAGTTGGATCTTTTATGTTGCAATTAGTGGGAGGCTTAATGGTCATTTCTTTTACATTCAGGGGACTTTTCTTTACTTTATTTCGAACTGACATAAGCAAGAACGGACAAGTTCACAAATCTTTCACCTTAACCGGAACTATAACCCTACTATCTTAACCATGCCCAGACAATTTTTTTAATGGGCAATCCAACCCTTGTAATACGTTAATTTGAACAAAATTAGAAAAGTCAGAGAAACAGAATGGCGAAAGTTTGAAATAAGTCGGACCAATACTAACAAAGTTAGGAAAGTTTGAAATATGAGATCACTACAGCTATGCGAATCTCAAATTATAAATTGTGTCAGTTGATTGTGACGTAGCGAGGTCAAACTCTCTCTCATTTGTCGTGTACAAAAATATCAATACTTTCTGTTTTTCTCGTAAATTCCTTCTCCCTTGGGGCACTACTCAAAATATATTATACTAGATAGCATATTATTAAAAGTCTTCTAAAAAGAATGACCCTCCCAAGTCATACATTTCTCGAAAATTGTAATTTCAGTCATTTTGTGTGTTGGCACAAGTGGACAAATTTCTTCTAGAGTAGTTTGCTATCAAGGTTGGATTTCCCTTTAATTAACAGTCTAAGTTAGATCACATATATTTACATCACCCTGATCCGGTGTGATGCTTGCAGAAGAGCGGAAAAGGTCGTACGCAAAGGCGTTCTCATGTTCCGTGTGGATGGATACCAGATCAGCCCGTCCGTTGAAGGAGTAGTGATCCCTGCAGCGATCCCGTGCCGCTTCCCAAGTGACCAGCTCCCCGAAGTAACGGTAGCAGTTCCCGTTAAATGAAAGCCAGAACTGAGGGCATGGACGATACACATGTTCATCGAAGCCGTGAACTACCACGGCTAGAACGGCAATTGATGCGAGCAGAAGCTTCATGTTGATTACTGGAGAGTCAAAGAAGAAGAGTGAAAATCTATGAAAAATTAGGGACTTCAATTTTCACCCAAGAATTACCAATCGCGTATGTTCAATCTGGCGTACCAAAAGTTGACTAATAGTAAGTCGCCCCAGAAAAGTGGGTATTTAGGGGGGTAACACCTCCTCGCCGGGAACTTTGGACCCAGACCTCAAAGCACCTAGCAATGTAATAGCCAATCCTTTAATGCTGCAGACTCACACTGTAAATGAGAAGTGCCGTTTTTCTTCAGAGAAATAACATCTTAATTACCAAAGGCATTTTTTCTTCTTTTCCGCGTAAGAAATTTGGGGACTTCCTAGTCCCCGGCAAGAACATTCCTTGTCCACCGCTGAATATTCTAGACAACTTAAGATTCCTTGCAAGAGATAGAAATGCCACAATAGTGTAACCCAGGTTATGACCAATGATGATCAAACATAGAAATCTTGTTCAGATTAGCTTGTCATGATTCGGATATTTTCTTGTCATGTTCGCGCGGTGTAATTGCCCGAGCTTGTTTTGTTGAAAGCCTCTGCGATTGTGTTAATACATGCAAAGATACTTTCGATTAGTACCTTTAATCTATTAATCATATTTTCTGTTCTCGCCCAAGCCGAGACAGAGTAGAAGCAAAAGGGAAAAAAATATATAATTACTTATTTTTACTGGTTTAATTAATACCCCCTTCCCCTTTCCATTCTTTTCCTTTCTTATTCTAGTATTCGTTCATATTGTATTGATATGAGGCTTATCCAACCATGGAATATACTTGTATGCTTTCAAGAAGTACGCCGTCTTCCCTGTATTAAAAATTAATTCTATGTTAAATCATTTATGCGAATGTATAGTGATAAACTTATTAATTTTGTTGATATGGAAACAGAAAAGGAAGAAAATAAATGTTACTTTGAATTGAATTGAATTGAATTGAATAATTCACGAATCGTATTAGTGGTTACAAATTAGTCAATACTCACGTTTAGTTTGCCTTTGTGGACTTGATTTCGGCTGCTGAAGGAACTGATGAACGTCAGTGCTTTTCGATGTGATGCACTCCTCCTCATCACAGCCATATTTATTGACAAACTCATCCGGACCTAGCTGACATGATCTACTCCTTAGATCCCTCAAGATTTGAAAAGATACCAGCAAAAGGCTGCTTACTTTCGTCTCAAATCAGGTCAAGAGGCTACCCATGACCGCGAACATCCGTGAATTACAAGAAACACAGAGAATTTCTGATTATCAACCTCTTATTTTGTTGAAAGTTGTGTTGGTATTGGGCGTCAATCTAGACAGTATTATACTAGAGATCTACTCAACGATGCCATTGCGTCTAGGTCTAGTCATCAATACATCTCTTGAGAATTCAAAAGATACCAGTAAAAGACGTGATGTTACCGTGAATGATCATGTACTATGTTCTTTCAAGGCTGCCATGAAGCGTAAATTAAGTACCAGCATACAAATCATAATATAATAAGCACTTGCACATACACGTACATAAACAACAACATAAATAACACGTTTCCCAAAAGAAATACGCTTACATAATATAAAACATTTAAACTTAATGGAATTTATTTTATACCTTTTTTGAAAGATTGAATTTCTTCATTATGCGGCATTTATGATTAATTCATTTCTGATTATAAGATTGGTCGCCCTGAGGCCCCTATATCACGTTCAAGCTCTCGCTTTTATAAACTATATAATTTGTAAAAGTATGATTATCTAATTGATTAATATTATGATATAATTATAATGGTTTGTGTATCTTTCGTTAATAATATTTGTACCTAGTTTGTATATAATTCTTTTTAAGGCCTATGTTGAACAAAACGAAAATAACATCAAACAAACAAAATATCGGGACAATGGGGACATTTTGATCACCAACGTATGTATTGTTGAAAGTTGGAAGCTGAAAAAAGACGCCAAGATTGACATACTTGGTAGGACGAAAGGTAGGAGTTCAAATTTGTATAATAGGTTTAAGCTATTCTTATATTTTCCTGACGGTGTTTAACATTTTTCATTACAAACACTACAAACATATTTCCCATGCGTGTTTTCTTCAATCATTCCACCGAGACAGCATTCCTTGAATATCTATTTATTAACCAAAGCAAACAAAGCTTGATCATTTTAAGATCTCAGACGAACGCTTCTCAAAACTCTTCTCAAATTATCTTTAGTTTGCAGGCACAGATTCTAGTTTAACACTTGAACACAAATTCTCAAGCCTTGTGCAGAGCCTAGCTCTGCCAGTCGATGTTTGTGTCATATGTAAAGTACAGAGGCAATGTAGTGCAACGTCAGCATTGTGTAACAGTGAATTAGTGATTTGAGCGGAAAAGTCAGAGAAACAAAATGGCGAAAGTTTGAACTAAATCAGACCAGTGCTGTTGTGATTTTTGGAAAAATGAGATCGTTACACATATGCGGATCTCAAATTGGCAATTTTGTCAGCGGATAACAGATAACTCTCTCATTTGTCGTGTACAAAAATATCACTAATTTCTGTTTCTCTCTCAAGTGCCTTCACCCTGGTGCCACTTCTGAAATATGTGATGGAGATTATTTACAGGTCCTAAAAAGATGAAAGATCATCCCAAGTTATACATTCTTCGAAAATTTTCGTTTGAGTCATTTTGTGTGTTGGAACAAATGGTAAAGTTGTCCGCCACCAAATCACAAAGACCAATTCGGCCAATTAGAAGGACCTATACCTACATTTGTCATCTTTATCTTTTCTTGAAGGTTTAATTATTTAATTCATTAATATTATGATATGATTATATGTTTTCTTTTTTTGGTTAAACCGTTTCTTACGGTTTGACCTAACGCCTGACTACCCTTTGATACGGTTTGATTTTAGGAATGGCGAACGGACACCCAGTTGCCATGAAGGCGTGGCTTTCGTGTATAGGCCTAGAAATGCCCCATTGGACGAGACGCATCCTGTGTATGCATATTTATGAGCACTATATTCTACGTTCCGAGAAGCGTATTTTTTTCCCACTTGAGCTCCGGACCCCAGTATGAACTCATGTGCATACAGCCAATCAGAGCTCATCTTGTCAATAAAAGCTTTAGGCGTGCTAAAGATGCGAAATTCTAAACGGTTCGAAGCATTGGGCTTCACACACTTACACACAGCGCCTTGCCTATATCAACATGCATGACGTGCATAGGCATAGGCTTGCAAATGTTTCATTTCTGCTCTAGCATCTCTACCTTTAGCAAATTTATTACAGATCTACAAATATCAGCTTATCAAATTGCTGTGATATTTGATGTGTCTGTAAATATTACTATTTTAACTTATTAATGTTATACATGTCTGTAAGGGACCCCACTGGAAGTATGCTCTCGAGCTTTCGTGGGTTATCCTGTTCAAGCTGACTTATTTCTGATCTGTTATTATTGTATATTGTTGTATGTTGGAAGCTTGTCGAATAAAAATCAATCAATCAGACGGGAGTTGCTGCTACCTTGTTTAGTGTTCAACAATAAGGGATAGAGCAACGTCGATCTGGCACTGCTCAGTGGCTGCCGGGCTCACGATCAATTGGGCAAAAATAATTTCCATTTTCGGTTTAACTTAATAAAATTTGGAGTGTACTTTAAAAGATTATTATTATTATGCACGCACACCTTGCATGCTGATATAGGCAAGGCGCTGTGTGTACGTGTGTGAAGCCTCTGATTGGCTGTATGCAAATGAGTTCATACTGGGGATACTGGGGTCGGAAGCTCAAGTGGGAAAACAATTAGGCTTCCGGCAAGCAATACGCGGCTTGTCGTGCATATTTTTAATTCCCACGCTGTCTTCGTAAAAAACAACATTCTCAGCTATTATCATTGGTTTGCGACAACGCAACAATCGACAGAGTCATGCATATTCATACGGTTGCAGTACGAGGCTGCATGCGTGCCAAACAATGTTGTCTACATGATAGTAAAAATTTCCTTTTGAGGTAGAAGCAACGCCGAATTCTTTCCCTCTCTTCCGTATAATACATTGTTCACCATTATTAGATTATGTACATGAAAGTCACATACCGAACATGTCAAAGAAATCAAACTGAACAAACTAAATAACCGTAACATGATGTTATCATTATTTTATGTAATTTCATATTTTTCTCAATTTTCCCCTTTTTGAATGAAATAAAACAACAATAAATAGTCTCTAATATAACTTCACTGGTATGGTAGTTGTAAACTTGAATGTATCGAAATCAGTATAAGTGTCTAGTATTCCTCTATCTGCCAATATCTACTTATCATGTCTATAAATTATCTATTGATATATTTTAATGATTTTTTACGAAAACAAAGATTATCCAATATCGAGCGTGTGTTTCCTAGGCTGTAGATTTCATACATCTTATCGAAGCGAAAATATATTCGAAAGGTCACAACAAAATGATTTTGGAAAAATTATGATAATAGATTCATACAACAAGAATGATAATAAAGCTAGCTAGGAAACTAACTTATCATGCAATGAGGGACATAGTCGATACTTTTTTTTCAAAATATCCAAAAGAATTTCATATTATTTTGTTTTCTAAAATCAATCTGTACATGCTAGACTTCCTCATCCAAGGGAACTTTGGTATCATTATTACTATTCATTTTTTTTCTTCATTACTATATCTGAACTAATTTACCTATAAATGAAATCAACTCCCAATATTATTTTTTAGATAAAATAATACTATATCTCAATTTTTTTTAATTATTCGTCGAATGTTATTGTGCTGTCATAGTTTCAAACTGATCGTAAAGTGAAACATGTGGAGGAAGATTCTAGAACAAAACTGGATGAGAATGATCGAGTTATAAGCAAAAATGCAATCGCCCTCTAGCCTCCCCCCCCCCCCCCCTACTCGACGAATGCGCGTTTTTTTTTTCACAATAATTTTTCTTTAGTTTGCACTTTAAAAATCGCCCTTGTCCCCCGGCCACAAGATTTTAGCTGGGAACTTTTGTCCGCCCTTGTCAACTGTTTCGCATCCCCTTTCCATTATAGAATACCATGGCTCCGTCACGGTAAGATATTATTGGCGGGAAAATATAAAACGTAGTGTGAAAATGAGCATGTTTGCTCATTTTCACATTTTTACCGATAGAGACATGTAACAAAATAAGGCAAACATTTTCTGCCACTTTACAGCCATTCTCAGTTTTACCGTCGCTGTACACAAACATAATGAAGGAAAAATCTATATGTTCATGATTTTCGCGTGTTGGATATAATGTAGATTACAATAAACTTATGAATAAAAATTGCTTTAAAAAAAAAAATCTTATTATCCACATTTGGTTCGTCTTTATCGTGTTCATATGTGACAATGGTGTTCGCTTACCAATTTAAAATCTCGATACATGGAATCTATGACGGCAATTATATATATTTTGATAAAATGAGAAGGAAATCAAAAACTTATTTCATCAAGACTATCGTTCCTATTAAACTGTCCCCTTGTTACACCCACAAATGTAATAACGCCCACAAATGTAATAACACTTTACCCACAAATGTAATAACACCCACAAATGTAATAACACTTTACCCACAAATGTAATAATTTCACCCACAAATGTAATAACCACTTTACCCACAAATGTAATAATTTTAAATCACCCACAAATGTAATAATGACTTCAGTTACCCACAAATGTAATAAATTTGAAGCGATATTTTGTCGAATTTGTTCAAAACTAAAACCCTGTAATAAAGCATGGGTATAGCGCGCAGTCTTTACTCCAGACCCGGTTATTTCAAAAATTTAAAAAATCTTCAAAACTAAGACCCCATAATCCTTTTCCTGTGGAATAACATGAAAATCGAGCATAGTCTTTCCTCCAGACCCGGTTATTCAAAAGTAAAAAAAAAAAAAAAAAAAAAAAAAAACTTTTAAACTTAAGACCCCACCATCTTCCAAACTAAGACCCGTTAATAAAGCATGGGTTTAGAGCGTAGTTTTTCTTCCAGACCCGGTTATTTCAAAACTTTTTAAAAATCTTCAAAACTAAGACCCCATCATCTTATTCCTGTGGAAGAACATGAGTATTGAGCGTAGTCTTTCCTCCAGACCGGGTTATTCCTCCATCTTCCAAATTAAGACCCGGTAATAAAGCATGGGATTAGAGCGTAGTCTTTATTTCAGACTCGGTTATTTAAAAAAAAAAAAATTATCTTCAAACTAAGACCTCACCATCTCATTCCTGTGGAATAACATGGGTATAGAGCGTAGTCTTTCCTACAGACCCGGTTATTTCAAAAGAAATAGAAATTTAAACAAATCTTCGAAACTAAGACCCACCATCTTATTTCTCTTTTTTTTTCATTTAAAAATAAATTACATTATTACATATGTGGATACAAAACGTCACAAATAAAAGATTGGTCGGCGGTCACACGAACTGACGAATCAGTCAAAATGGTCCGTATATATAACACACAGAGGAGGGACCGATTCGATGGTTCGTTGACCGTCGACGATTTTTTAATCATGTAAATATTCTAACGCCCACAAATATCCTGGAATTCAATGTTCGTAGAAAAAAAAAGTAATCGAAAAGTGACCTTCAATGTATTTAAATATTGACGCTGATTGTTTTATGCATGTGATTATGAAATATGTTCACGATATGTAACATATATATATATATACGGTATATGTACGCTAAATGTACAAAATTGCGGGCGCAAAGCGCGAAGCTTTAATTAGTAAAATGAACATTATATATCCGCCCCTGGAAGTGGTGGCGCCCGCACTATAGTTGACCTTAACCCACCTTCCGCATCTAAACCTTGCAAAATCTAATTTTCATTTTCTATTGTAAAAAAACAGCCCTCTTTTTTTTTTTACAGATACTCCAAGTGAAAGGTTAATGCATCCATGCACACGGTTAACTTACGCTACCCTCTATTCGTGTTAGCGCGTTACTCCTGGATAAATCCAGGAGTAAATTGACCGGCGTAATAAAGGTAGGCGTAGCAAACACAACTATCGTCCAGACGGTCACTACTCTGACCTTTACGCCGACCTCACCATATTTACCCCAACATAGCTCTTAAAGGCCCGGTCACACAGCCTTTCGCGTCTGTATCGCGGGTAAAATTTCGCGATTTTTTTTTGCCCGCGGTTGCCCGTGGTGGAAAATGTGCAAAATTGGCTTACCCGCGGTTTACCCGTGGTATGCCCGCGGAACAGACGCCGGCGACTGTTCCGCGTCCTTATCGCGGGTGAAGCGCGGCGGTACCGCGGCCTACCACGCTTACACGCGGTACACACGCTAATGCACGTGATAACAACGCGGTACAGACGCGGAACAAACGTGCTATGACCGTGCTCCACCCGCGATTACCCGCTAAAATTTCGCGTCCAATTCCGCGTGTAACCACGTCTTAACCGCGGCCGTAGCACGTCCTAGCACGTTCGTTCCGCGTCTGTACCGCGTCTTTACCGCGTGTGTACCACGTGTACCACGTGTACCGCCCGCGATTACCCGCGGTCTAAATTTGTGGGCAGCCCAAAACTTTTTCGCGCGGCCAACCGCGTGTGAATTTCTTACCGCGTGTAACGACGGGTAAAGTACGGCTGTATCGCGTCTTTATCGCGACCTCAAAGCGTCCAACAGCGTCTGCTTCACGGGCAGAAATTTTTGGCCGTGATTCGGCCGCGATACGCCCGTGGAGGGCTGTGTGACCGGGCCTTAACACGACCTTTACGCCGACCAAAATTGTCATCGTCTGATCAAGACTATTGTTTCGGCATGTTATCGAGAACATTTCGATCGATATGTCGTGCTGAGAAACTCTACATTATTCTTACTCTTATACCCCATTCACAGTGGCCTCAAACACCGCGACAGCAGCGGGACTGTCCCGCTGCTGTCGCGGTGTTGTCTTCAGTGTGAAGGCTCGGACCCGTTATAAACTATCGCGGGATAACACCGCCTCGCGATAACGCCGCGACAAACTATCGCTAGGTTCGCCTAGCTACAGCAGCGGGACAGTCCCGCTGCTGTTGCGGTGTTTACTCAGTGTGAAGGCTCTCCGCTATAACACCGCGACAAACACGTGTGATTTGTTTACTTACCTATCACTGACCTCTTTTCTCCAGCAATGGGGAACATAAAGTGAAATAGAAATAAAGTAACCAGTGGATTCAAATTGATTTTATTATTATGTAGATATTATAATTATCCAAATAAAAATATTTCACACTTCAAAAAATTAAAATATTCTGACTGGAAGCAATAAAAATGCTAGTTTTTTAAAAAGTAATATGATCGAGGATGCAATTTCAAGCAATCGAAAACCCCGCGCTGAAGTATTTCCGGTCATATCGGGGTCACTCGCGGGTCATGAGCCATGCATACACGTGTTTGTTACGGAGGTAATAAAAATCACCCGCTGCAGCGTGAATGGGTACATGATATTTATCCCGCTGCTGCAGCGGGATAACTTTTCTACTGTGAATGCATTTGTAGCGGTGTTATGGCGGTGTCGCCGCTCCGCTACAACGCCGCTACAAATTTCAAAACCACTGTGAATGGGGTATTATACACTTTGGTGGGGAATGTTGTAGATTAATGGGCAAATATTAATGCATCTCTCAGAATTACTAAATGTATTCATTGGAGTGAGGTTTCCAAACATTTGAGGGTGTTCAATTAAAAAAAAACAAGGGGGCACTGTGAGCTCTGTAGCGAGAACCAATACAAATACGTATCGCATTTTTTTGATATCTTAAAATTGGGTCGTTCAGACATTTAGAATTCCTGTTTGAAGAGTTTCTATTTATTTTCCTCACTTTCTTAGTGAACTTCTAATGCAAATCTCTTTTCCCATACGTTACCCAATTCGAACAATTTGGTGATCACAAGTTATCGAATTTTGAACTCGTCGTTCCCACCCCCCCCCCCCCCCATTCCCCATGTTTTGCTCTCCATTATTTATTGAATTCTTAGTGTGATTTTGTCATTTCCATCAATTTTCTTTACAACTTTCGCCCTTTTTCTCTCATTTTCTAAATCATGTTTAACAATTTATGTTTTCTTCAGAATTGTGTTTGTTAGTTTCCTTGTTTTTTCTTACTTTAAACGAGAGGGACAAACACATATATTGCCAGCCTATCTAGTTAATGGGGGAAATAAGTCTTAATTTAAAAAAAAGTTGACCTGTTAAAAAAAGAACCAAAAATCAACTTAACGAATTAGTGAAAATTAGGAAAAAATAATCATTCATCTTTCAAAAGACGGATCTTCAGGCTGTTAACCTATTACGCGAAAATAAAACAATTTTGTTCAATATTTTAAACCTAACTAAATGAAATCATCAGGACGCGACGCCAAGCTGTCGCCAACAACAAGACCCTTATCCAATCTGATCTGATCATCTGAACACTCGATTGGAAAGATGATACCACTTAAGACCATATTTTTAGAATAGGAGTGCTTTCACATCCTTCTCTGTAGGATGCAGTAACGAACATGATCAAGGTTAAGAAGTCTTTCAATTTTCCAAGTTGGAAATGCGAGCAGGTATACGTGAGGGCAGGCGCGTACGCAGGGGGGGGGGGGGGGTTGAACCCCTGTTACACCCACAAATGTAATAACGCCCACAAATGTAATAACACTTTACCCACAAATGTAATAATTTCACCCACAAAATATGTAATAACCCCTTTACCCACAAATGTAATAATTTAGAATCACCCACAAATGTAATAAATTTGAAGTGATATTTTGTCGAATTTGTTCAGAAACTAACTGCCGACCAATCATTTATTTGTGACGTGTTGTATCCACACAAGTAATAATGTAATTTATTTTTAAATGAAAAAAAAAAGAGGAATAAGATGGTGGGCCTTAGTTTCGAAGATTTGTTTAAATTTCTATTTCTTTTGAAATAACCGGGTCTGGAGGAAAGACTACGCCCTATACCCATGTTATTCCACAGGAATGAGATGGTGAGGTCTTAGTTTGAAGATAATTTTTTTTTTTAAATAACCGAGTCTGAAGTAAAGACTACGCTCTAATCCCATGCTTTATTACCCGGTCTTAATTTGGAAGATGGAGGAATAACCCGGTCTGGAGGAAAGACTACGCTCAATACTCATGTTCTTCCACAGGAATAAGATGATGGGGTCTTAGTTTTGAAGATTTTTAAAAAGTTTTGAAATAACCGTGTCTGAAAGAAAAACTACGCTCTAAACCCATGCTTTATTACCGGGTCTTAGTTTGGAAGATGGTGGGGTCTTAGTTTAAAAGTTTTTTTTTTTTTTTTTTTTTTTTTTTTAAACTTTTGAATAACCGGGTCTGGAGGAAATACTACGCTCGATTCTCATGTTATTCCACAGGAAAAGGATTATGGGGTCTTAGTTTTGACGATTTTTTAAAATTTTGAAATAACCGGGTCTGGAGTAAAGACTGCGCGCTATACCCATGCTTTATTACAGGGTTTTAGTTTTGAACAAATTCGACAAAATATCACTTCAAATTTATTACATTTGTGGGTAAAGTCATTATTACATTTGTGGGTGATTCAAAATTATTACATTTGTGGGTAAAGTGGTTATTACATTTGTGGGTGAAATTATTACATTTGTGGGTAAAGTGTTATTACATTTGTGGGTGTTATTACATTTGTGGGTAAAGTGTTATTACATTTGTGGGTGTAACACCCCTTCTCCTTCTCTCTCTCTCTCTCTCTCTCTCCCTTTATCCCTCTGTGTTGTGCAATAGGATTTCGTCACTAAATCTCATTTGAAGAAAAATATAAATTGAGCAGTGTGGCGTCTTGTTACCTCTTCATAATGGTCGTATAAATTATATTTTAAACGGATGCATTTTAAAGAATTCTTTCTGATGACATTTAGATGGATTTATAACATGATTGGTAAGAGTATGCCATAGACAAGAAACATCGAAAGAGTTTCGTCGCAAAATGCAATACATTGTATCTCCATTTTTGCGCTTAACTCGTTTTTTGATGAAACTCTTCATTTCTTCATCACAGTGTTGTAACTGCTAATTTAGTTTTAATTTACAATACTGTTTCAATAATACTTTCCCGATGCACACGCGCTTAGAACTACAAGTCAAGATGCTGAACATCATGAAATAATACCTACTTGATGGTTAAACATCCTGGTAATTGATACTCTCAGATAGCTCCCAATTATCTTGATCTTTGTGAATCTGTGCTGGTAGAAACTAGATGGATGTTCGACTACACGCAGTCGAAAATTATGCCTCCGCCCTAGAGCGATTTTACAAACCAAAACAGAAGCTACTTTAAAAATTCAAGTTTGATTGTAATCCATTGAATACAGGTTCTCAGAATGTCGTGATAAAAAGCTATTTTTTATATTTAATTTCATTTATTTCCATTTCCATATCCAACAAAATAAATTAAGTACATGGGATTGCATTGTACATAGTAAAACAATGAAACTTTATAGCAATATATTTGTAATTGGTCCACAGTGTACAACAGGCATATAAAACAGGATGGTCGTGGAGGGGACTGCTGAAAAGCTGGGTTTGCAGATTGCAGCCCCTTATATTTGCAAAAATAGTATTTCAATATACCAGTTCACGGTTAGCACCTTACTGTAATGACCCCGAATATCCACAGATCTTCAAAACATGAAGAGGTCCCACTTTGTACATTTTGAAATAATCACTCCTTCAGCGATGGAGGTCCTTTATAAATAGACTTTGTTCCCCCTTTTCAAAGAATACTTCCACCTGTATACCATGGAGTGCACTGAAGGTGCATGAATGAATAATGTTACATAACTTTCATGAACACGTATCCAGTATTTCGTCTCCGTGTATTTCGAAATTTGTTCTGCAATGACCTTTATCTGCTCCTGCTCAGACTGCAACCGTGAACTGGCTCTTAAGGCCCGGTCACACAGAGGGGACGCATGGGGGACGCACGGCCGGCGCATGGAAAATTTGCAATTTTGGCCAGTGCGTTGTCGTTCGCTAGGCGTGCGTCATCATTCGTTACTCGTTCGTCGAGCGCGCTGGACCAACGCTGGACCAGCGCTATGCATTCGTCGTCATTCGCTGTGTGCGTCGGGATTTTTTGAGCATGCTCAAAAGTGTGCGCGGAGCTCGACGCATGAATGTACACGCCAAAGGCAGGCCAGACGTGCGTTGAGCGCGCTAGACCAGCGCCAGACATTCGCGGAGCACACGCCCTGTATACGCACAGCGCGCTAGCTACACGCTGTGCATTTTGTGTCACCTCGCTTGCTTTTCCAAAATCATTTTAAAAGTTAGGCACACGACCTTTTCTGATTTCCAATGCGCTGGCCGTGCGTCGTAGAACGCGGTGCATGCGTGGACCATTCGTCCAGCGCGCTAGCAACACGCTGTGCATTCGTGGAAGTTGTTATCATGTGCGCTCTGGGTACGGTCTGTATGCGCACTGTATGCGCCCTGTATGCGCTCAGTGCGCTAGCAACACGCTATGCATTTTGGTGTCAGCTCGCTGTAGCTACGACAAAAGTTGGGCGCACGACAACGCACTGGCCAAAATTGCAAATTTCCAATGCGCTGGCCGTGCGTTCCCCATGCGTCCCCTCTGTGTGACCGGGCCTTTAAGAAGGAAACGCACAAATACATAAACCAAATAGACATAACATAGAAGGAGTGAAAGTGACAGGAAAAGAAGGGAGATAAGGAACGAGAGAGGGCAGGACTCTTTCCTATAACACACACAACACAACACGGACCGACTGGAATACGGGTGGCCAGTACAAAATGAATCAAAATATTAAAAAGTATTTTATTGAGTGAAATAAATTTAATGAGGGAGAGCTGACGCTTTATAATCACGCAGAAAAGTTTTTTTTTAATTTGAATTTAAAAGAACTTAAACTGGGAGCGTCCTTGATGCTAACATCGAGAATGGTCCGTAGCTTTGGGCCTGCGTAAGTGAATATGGATTTAGCAAGTATAGTTCTAGTTAATGGCAAATAGAATTCGTCAGATTGGCGCGTGGGGTATTTGTGTATAGTTTTATTTTTTGATGAATATTAAATTGAAGACTGAGGGTAGCATATCATTTTTTAACTGGTACATAAACTGACCGAGGCTATAACGATATAAATCATTTATCTTCAGCACATTATTTTCAACAAACAAAACATCAGTATGGGATCTCCAGGAAGTGTTACAAATAACACGCAAGGCTTTTTGTTGTAGAAGTAGTATTCTATAAAGATGAGTATCGTGTGTATTACCCCAAACAATAATACCATAATTTAAGTGAGGCAAAATTAATGTCGAGTAAAGCATTAGCAGGGAGGAAGTTGGCAGAAAAAACTTGACCTTATTTACAATCCCTATATTGCTAGAAAATGTTCGGCAAATGCTATCGATATTAAATATCCATGAGAGTTTATCGTCTCCCAATAAACAAAACACTAAAAAGTAACCTCTTTTGGAAGTGTATTTTAAGTGATTTTAAAGTATGGTGCCTTTTGAACTAGATTTAAGCATTATCGACACGTGCCTTCATTTAAACAAAAAAGGTACTACTGTTCACGTTTTCATCTAACCTAAAAACCACCAATTTATCACGCGACTGGAGTAACGTGATTCCACTTCCCTCTGTAAATCAAGTGTTTATGACCAAATAACCACTTGACCAAGCAACGAGTTTTTTGTCCGTTAACCGATGGTGGTGATAAATAAGTAATTATTTGGTTTTTTAAGCACCTTTATCGATGGTTTCACGGGTTATCCAAGGTTGATGGTAATAATCACGTTACTTACACCGGCTAATCGTCTTATTGTTCTGTCCGTGATCCTCTGGTTATATTAAATTAGTAATTCTGAGGTGTCTTACACACGTATTTAAATGGTTTCAAAGTTACCATAACTTTCTTGGTTATGATCACGTAGCTAAAACTGATTACTAATCTAAGCTGTGAATCCGTGATATTTAGGTGTGAAAAATTAGTAATTATTAGGTGTCTTAAAACACCTATTTAAATGGTAGTCAAAGTTGCCAGCAGTTCCGCGGTGATGATCACGTGACTCAAACGGATTATTAATCTAAGCTGGGCATACGTGACTCTAAGGTGTGAAAAATTAGTAATTATTAGGTGTCTTAAAACACCTATTTAAATGGTTTCAAAGTTACAATAACTTTCTTGGTGATGATCACGTAGCTAAAATTGATTACTAATCTAAGCTGTGAATCCGTGATATTTAGGTGTGAAAAATAAGTAATTATTAGGTGTCTTAAAACACCTATTTGAATGGTATTCAAAGTTGCCAGCAGTTCCGCGGTGATGATCTCGTGACTCAAACGGATTTTTAATCTAAGCTGGGCATCGGTGATTTTTAGGTGTGAAAAATTAGTCATTAGTAGATGTCTTAAAACACCTATTTAAATGGTAGTCAAAGTTGCCAGCAGTTCCGCGGTGATGATCTCGTGACTCAAACGGATTATTAATATAAGCTGGGTATTCCGTGATTTCTAGGTGTGAAAAATGAGTTATATTTGGGTGTCTTGATGGTTTCACAGTTTATGTTCCGTGGTGATCATCCCGTAACTGTTGGCATATTTCTATTTTCACCAGTTGATAACTGACTGTAAGCAAATTTTCATTGCGCCAGTTGATAACTGGTTTGTGTGCATATTTCCGGTTGCACCCGTTGATGGCTGACTGTTGGCAAATTTCCAGTTGACACCAATTAATTTGAATATTGAATATGGGGTGCGTGCAGATCTATGTTTTTTTAACAATTCATCTGAATTTACAGCATATTTCTTAATTACTGATGATTTAGTTTTATGCAATTCATTTCGAAAATACTACAAATATAAATTACCAGTTATTAGGACATTTGGCTACTTCGTATAAATTACATTTAATTAAACATGAATAAGGGAAACATTAACTGTGAACTAAAATAATTTCAATAAAATACAAGTATATGAAATTTTTTCGATTAATTAAATTATGTAAGTCTACTTATTACCAATGCCTTTACATTGGAAATACAGACGTACCAGTATTGAAGTATTGTTGCCGTTCAACTGGTTGGAAGTTTTACCAAATGGTTCTAATGGCTCAGCTAGACCAGTTGAATTCTAACTGGCCTGGATCAACTGGATCATTTAGCCATTTCAATTTCCGGGGTTACCAGTTGGCATTAACTGGTTCATCAACTGGACCAGTTGCAACTAGCTTTCTCTTCTGGGATGTTTGCACCCACCCCACCCCCACCCCCTCTGATCCCAAACTGCTTCCGGCGCGCCTGGACGTAATTATGGAAGATCCAAAACACGATGTTTAGAAACGGGATGAGAACGTCATTATTTTGGTTCATTTATTGTGTAACATTTGCGTAATTATTGGGTTGAACGCGGGTTACAGTAACATATTTCCTCTTCGACGTAAATTTCACGTGAATGAAGAACATGATTCATCTCAAGTCAGCCTCGTAATATTCACGTGAATTTCACGCATATATTTTGACTAAAACTATCACTAACGCTTCACGTGTTTCTGTGACGCGATAATTTCGTTTATGAAGATGTAATTTCATAACCAAACAAACACGGGAGTATTAGGTTTACAAACCATGGTCTCCAAGGTAGGGATAATCACGTTATAATAATGGTGATATTGCAGTGACAATTGCGTGATTTAGTGTACTTTTTTTTTTAGTGACCTAGTGCAATAAACGTATTAACACATTTACGTAAATGTCCGGTGTTTGAAGAACGTAACTCTCCTCAAGTCGATACCTTGATATTGACGTGATTTTCACGTGATTTTGTTTATTGGGCTACTATCAGACCTAAAAATGTCATTGAAGTGACGGCTTCTATGTCAGTACTATCTTGTTTATCATTATGTGGTAAGTTACCTATATAATTGCTGAAGAGCATACATTTTGTTTGTTTTGTAAATTTAATGATAACTTGTTAGCTCTTATCCATTGTAACAATTTATCTAATTCAATATTTAGTGCATTGACCAAAATATCAGGATCTGCATATTAGAGGAGCACATTCGAATCATCTGCAGTATAGGAGGAAGGAAAGGATATTAGAGGAATTTTGGATATCGTTTAAATAGGTAATAATTAAAAGTAGGCCCGGTAGACTGCCCTGTGGAACACCAAAATCTACATCTTGCATGGAAGAACATTGGTCGTCAATACACACAAATTGCTTGCGGTCCGTTAGGTAGTCTCTGAACCACTCCAAGGCCCTGCCACGAATTCCGTAATTGTTCAAGTTGTAGAGAAGTATTTTATGATCGATGGTATCAAAGGCCTTGGAGAGGTCCAGGAAAACACCCACAGTATGCTTTAATTTGTCAATAGCTTTTGTAATTTTTTCGACAAGTGTAAGTAAAGCATGGGATGTGCTATGTTTTTGGCGAAAGCCAAACTGAAAATTTGAAATTATGCTCATATTGCTCCGATTGTCTCATTTTCGCTCGCGTGAACATTGCCAGCACAAACCACTGACCTCTGCCTCCTGAACGGATCATCGCCCATTCCATTCACTATACGTTACGTACTATAAAGGCTGTATTGTCTGACCGTTCATGAATATTCATGTTTTTGCTAAACTCGGCAAAATGTTTGCTTTTACTAAATGGAAAAATTACGGTGGGGGGTTGGATGAAATGGACATAATGAAATAGGCAGAAGTGATCTATGATAATTCATGCTTTTTATGTTTCGTGTGCTCGACCTATAATCTTCAAATTGCTTGGTAAACTGAGTCCAAAGTTAGACTTGTTTCACATGTGTATTATAGGCAATGACGAGCTTGCAACCTATTTTGAAAAATTACGGTGGGTGAACTTTCAAAAGTCAATGAGACATGAGGGCTCCAATGAAAGAGCTAGTGATAACGTACGTCGGGGTGGATGTGCTTTTCGTTTAAACAAAAAATGAATTTTTAACGATTTTTAAAAAAAACGTCCATAGGCTAACATGTTAGGCTGCCGACTCAGATCATGCTCTGACGATAGGGGGCGTTGTGAAATGAGACTAACCGGAGCCATATAGTTTTTATTCAGAAAATTTAGAAGTCTTATGTATATTATTCTTTCCAGAACTTTTGAAAGAGCAGGCAGGAGAGAAATTGGTCGTAAATTACATATATTATCTTTTTCTCCTTTTTTGTAAACCGGTATATACAAGTATGACCATTTGAACTTATACCTCATGACCCTAAAATCTAATCAGCTCATTGGCTTGGCAAGATATATACACTGTACATGTCCCGAGTTTGATAGTAATCCATCCGTCAGTAATGACAATGCGTTTACAAGCTTTGGTTGCATACAAGATGAGCCCTATGACCTTTGACCTCGTGATCCCAAACATCTAATCAGTTAATTGGCTCTGCAAGGTACATATATGACCCAAGTTTTGCGCAAATCTATCAAATCAGTTTTTGAGAAAACGCGATCACAAGCTATTTTTGCATACAATAATAAGCCATGTGACATTGATCTTTGACCTTTGACCTCTTGACTCCAAAACCGAATCAGGTCATTGGCTCTGCAAGATACATATATGACCCTAGTTTGGCGGTAATCCATCAATCGGTTCTTGTGATAACGAGATCACAAGGTAATTTTGCACTACATAATGAGTCCTGTGACCTTTCACCTTTGACTTCGTGACCCCAAAATCTAATCACCTCATTGGCTCTGCAAGATACATACATGACCCAAGTTTGGCGAAAATCCATAAATCAGATCTTGAGATAACGCGATCACGAGAACGGGACGTACGGACGAACGGACGGACGTAAGAACGGACGGACAACCAGAAAACATATTGCCTCCGACTAATTTGTAGCGGAGGCATACAAAATAAACCTTGGACTTAAAGAAGCTTTGAATGCTGGTAATCGATACCTAAGTGTCTCATTACGAATGATTGAAAAATGTCACCCTCAGATCAAAAGCTCTCATTTTATGATTTTTGTGAAAATTCATAAACATTGTTTGTTTGTTTTTTCCCAATATATGTCCAAGGCATGCTTTTGAAATAAGAAGTGTTGGTCTCTGTTTCCCATGTATAATTGATGGAACTCGTTAAAAACAGGACATTATGAGAACTATGATCCATAAATATGACCACCCCCATTTTCCATTAACAATTTTAGTATTATTTGAATATTTTTTGGGGGGTGAATCTAAATTCCTAAAGGATACCATGTTTTATTTAACTTACACTAGGCAATATTATTGATGATTAGACAAAAAAATCAGCTTCCTTGGATATGTAGTTTTAAATAACCAAATCATAGAAAATGAAAGAAAACAGGAATTTTCGCAACAATTCGAAATATGACATGCTGTCGAAAATTTAGATGGTGCTTAAAAGAATCATAGCATTTAGACATTAGGTATAAAGCATGTACTTTTTTTCTTTTTCTGCTAGAAAATAATGTAATTTATCAAGGACAAAATCATTCATATTCCAAAACGCTCTGGTTTATTATCGGCAAGATATTAAATATTTCTCATTGATTCATTTGACAACTTTTGATACATTTGCAGAAATACTATTTAAATCAAATACGCGTCCATACAAAAATGATATTGTTATAACACTGTCACCAATTTGCATTATTGCATTTAGACAGTAATTTCAATGGTAATGATTAAATATGAATATTATTTACTAGTACAAACCAAAATGAAGGAAAATCAATAAATGTTACTTTCAAGGGCATCGTTGGACTCATTTTATTCAAACCGCAGAACACATTCCATTTTGATTTTTGTTTTGTTAAGCAATGAGAGATATGTACTGAGGTATTTTAATTGCAAAAATTTGAGAAAGTTGCATATTTTCTGATTAATATTCATATTTCATGCCAAAAATATAAAATTTGATTTTTAGAATATTTGTTCTTTTCATCTCCAGGTGCTGATGACCAACTTGTTTCATGCTACTTTTAAATTTGATGAAACATTAAATAACACATTAATTTATTATAAGCATAACAGTACTATAGCAACAGATTTGTAAAAAAAATACGTACCCAACAATTAAACACTGATGACCTGCTGTTGCAAATTTTGAAGGACCTTGAAAAAAAGATCACCTCTTTTCTTAGCACTGAGACATTTCATTTTCAAATTTTCAAATTGACACAAATGTCTATTATCAAGAAATAATCATATCTAATTCCGAATCAGTTTATTGTACAACTGGTGTGCTATGAAATATGCGTTATCAACTTATAAATTGACTTTCCCTAAATTTGTTTACTTGTATTGCAATTTGAGATCATACTTTAAAAAGTCATTACTGCATATCTGTAACATATGAGGGGCTCATTTCAAGATTTCCTATAAGAAAATAATGTTTACTATGATGCATAAAATAACTCAAATTCCTTAATACTCTTGTTTTAAATAGGCATACTATGAAATATTAATTATTATTTCATATGATAATTTTGTCAAAAGATACTTTAAACTTGTTAAAACATTTATGACATTTGATAGTACAAGTGTAATCGAAATAGAAATTTTTCCCAACTGGCAAATAAAAATACGCTATCTGTGGAAAAACAAAATTATTCCAAACACATTCCAAAAAATGGAAATGTAACTGTTACAGAAGGCTGCCGCTCATTACATTAATAACTCGCTAACGGTTGTAAGCGTCCGTTTTGTAAGGAAACAACAATGCATCTATCACAGTATTAGAAATCAACATTTCAACGATACAAATAAGGGGTAGCACTGTTTCTAAAGCAAAGGCTGCCGCTCATCACATAACTAAATCGCGAATGATTGTAAACGTCCGTTATGTAAGGAAACAACAATGAATCTATCACAGTTATAGAAATCAACATTTCAAAAATACAAATAAGGGGTTGCAATGTTTCCACATTGGGTTAAGGCCAAGATTTATTTGCCCTTCGAAGTCCAAGGGAAAGACTGGAGGTTTCACAACTGCAACGTGGTATCTCCCTAAGTTTGAATGGCGCCATCTCGTGGTAGAATCAATTTCTAATTTAAAAAAGCAAGATGGAAACCACCGGATAAATAGATCATTAATTCCAGAGGCGGTGCTCCGGGGGGGGGGGGGCACAGTGCCCCTTTGCCTATTACTTTGTAAATGTGCCCCCTTTCCTTTGACAAGTTTCCTTTTCCCTCTGCAATAAGTGTCCATATTCTATTCTTATAAGTGCCCTTGTTAATCTCTGGTAAGTGCCCCTTTTCAGGTACGAGAGGTGGCCCTGTTCACCCCTGATAATTGCCTTATTCAAATCTCAGAGGTGCCTCTGTTACTTTGACAAGTGCCCCTTTTCCTTTGTAAAACAATCCCCGTCCCCTTTTGATATCTACCCCTTTTTAACTCGGATAAGCTCACCTTTTATGTTTACATGTGCCCCTTTTCCTTTCTATCAAGTATCCCTTTTCATTATGATAAGTGCCCCCATTTAACAAAAAGAGCCCCTTTCCCTTCTAATAAATGCCCATTTTCACTTATGAAAAGTGTCCCTTTTCATTCTCATAAATCCCATTTTCATCTCTGGTAAATGACCGTTTTAGATACGATAAGTTACTCCCCTTCACCTCCGATAAATATCCTATTCAAACCTGACAGATGCTCCTTTTTACTTTGAAAAGTGCCCCTTCCCCTCCTGTTAAGTGCTCCTTTCATCTCTGATGAGTGTCCCTTTTCAACTCTAATAAATGCCCCCCTTTTTTTGTTACACGTGCCCCTTTTCCTTTCTATGAATGCTCTTTTTCCTTTCTTATAAGAGCCGCTTCCCCTTTTTTCATTAAAGCCCCCTTTCATCTCTGTTAAATGCCCCTATTATTAAAATCTGATCGGTGCACATTTTCTTTCATTAATGCACACTTTTCCTTCATTCCTTCTTTCATATCTGGTCAGTGCTCCTTTTTAGGTGCGATAGGTACCCCTTTTTACCTCTGATAATTTCCCTTTTAACAATGATACGTGCCTCTTTTCCTTTCTAATAAGGGACCTATACCCTTTTCATAATTGCCCCTTTCTGTATTCTGTAATAGTGCCTTTTGTAATCTCTAGTAAGTGCCCCATTTTAGGTACGAGAAACACCCGTTTTCCCTATTCAAATCTGACAGGTTCCCCTTTTGCTCTGAAAAGTTTCCCTTTTCCTTTGTAAAAAGTGCCTCTTCCCCTTTTAATAACTACCCCTTTTTAACTCGGATATCAAAGCGCATCTTATATTTTCACATGTGCCCCTTTTCCTTTTAAATAAGTGCCCCTTTTCTTTATGATAAGTGCCCCCATTTAAAAAGAGCCCCTTTCCCTTCTCACAAATGCCCCTTTTCATTCTCATAAGTGCCCCTCTTCATCTCTTGTAATTGACCCTATTCGATTCTGAGATATACTCGTTTTACTCTTACTAAGTGCTCTTTTCACCTCTTATAAACGCCCCTTTTATTTTGACACGTCCCTCTTTTCCTTCCTAATAAATGCTCTTTTTCCTTCTTATAAGTTTCACGTCCCCTTCTCATAATTACCCCTTTTCATCTTTGATAAGTGCCCCGTTTATTTTAACATGTGCCTCTTTTTCTTTTTAATTTAATAAGAGCCACTTCCCCCACTCATAAAAGCCCCCTTTCACTTCCGATAAATGCCTCAATTAAAATATGACCTGTGCCCCTTTTTTTATTCGCATAAGTGCCTCTTTTCATGTATGGTCAGTGCCCCTTTTCAGATGCGATTCGTGCCCCTTTTCGCCTCTGATAATTACCCTTTAACAATGATATGTCCCCCCTTTCCCTTTCTCATAAGGAACCTGTCAGTGCCCCTTTTCAGATGCGATTAGTGCCCCTTTTCGCCTCTGATAATTACCCTTTAACAATGATATGTCCCCCCTTTCCCTTTCTCATAAGGAACCTATCCCTTTTTCATAAATGCCCCTTTTCTCTTCTTAGAAATGCCCCTATCCAAATTTGATGGGTGCCTCTTTTCCGTCGACAAATACCAATTTTCTATTCTAGTAAAATCCCTTTTCATCCCTGGTGCGTGCCTCTTTTTTTAGGTGTAAGAAGTGCCCCATTTTTACCTCTGATAATTAGCCTTTGTACTTTGACACGTGCTCCTTTTCTTTTCTAATACGCGTCTGAACCCTTTCGATAAGTGTCCCCTTTTCCTCTCATCATTAAAGGTGCCTCTAATTTCAAGCGACTAAGAGCAATTTTCCCCTAAAGCTCGCTCGCTACGCTCGCTCGTAGTTATATATGTTGTAATTATGTAACTTATTAAAGGTCTTTTCAGTCTTCCGTGATGAGAATGTGCTTATAACCCCATCAGTCAATGTCTAAATAATTGTATATTTTCGATTTGAGATATCCCTTTGAAGGTGCCCTTTTTTCCTGAAAGTGCCCTTTTTTGTCCCCCCCCCCGCCACTTTGGAAGTCGCTCCGCCGCGTCCTCTGCCTCCACTACTGATCAAATAATGCCTACCGAAAGAAAATACCGTCACCGATGACATATTAGTCAAGAATCTGATCGGTTTAATATTGAATAATCTCCACCACCCCACTCACCCCGTATTTGATGCTGCAAGGTGTAGATGCGCGATCCCCAATTGTATGCGCAGCTTGAAGGAACTGTAGGGAATATTGTAGATAGAAAATATAAGAACCGGCTAGTTTCTGGACTAATACCATATAATTCCATTATCAGGGGCAATCGCTAATAAGGGGTATCTCACTGAGCGGCGAATGCTTACGAACGTTGCGAATTTTGGAGTTATGGATTTAAAAAAAAACTTCAGCGCCACCGTCTTACAACGGTTTGCAAGGGCTTACGACTATTTTGCAAAGGCCTACGACTGTTTTGCGACAATGAAAACTGTTTGTTAACTTTATACTTGCAACTTTTTACGAACCCTGGCGGAAACCCCAAATTTGCTACGTTAGTGAGATACCCCCTTTACGACTGCCGGACGCCTGCAAAGTTGTTTTTAATGTTTTGCTTGCATGTTCAGATATTCCAACCGAGTAATTTAATACTCGCAGGAAGAAGCACAACGTGCTTTTTTGCTAGCAGTCGCTCAACAAGACTAGGAATAGCTTTTTATTCCCATTGAATTTTACCCAAAATAAAGACGAAAAATGTCACTATTGTTAACAAACGCTTGCCAGATTGGTAAACGGTCATTTTTTTTTAAAGGATGAATTTTCCTTCCTACTTTTCTTTGGTAAGTGCAATTTCCTGTTTTACTAACCTATGTTATGGTCAAAAGTTAATGGCTATTTACCTGCAGTGCGGGATCCAGGATTTCAAAAAAGGGGTGGGGAGGGGACGAAGCAAACGTATACGGAAAGCGCACTGCGACTGCGTAAGAGAGAGCCTTTTTCCTTGGGGTGCAGGGAAAGCCATGGACCTGATAGCTCTCGAGTTAGCACTTCGGAATAATCAGAACCTTCAAGAAGCCGGCCTGACCGATATAAACACCAAACTCTCTCTCTATCTCTCTTTCTCTCTTTCTCTTAAGGATAATGTTATACATCAAATTGATGTCATGGGATCCACTCCTACATGTATTTGTACGGATGTGGTCCAGGGGCAGAGCCCTGCTGGGGGTCCCAAGGAACGATGGGTATAATATACAGATCATGGCTCCCATAACAACAAATTACTTTCGCTTGAAGTTCTAATGATTGTCAAGATCATATTTAAAGGAAGTCATTAGTTCTAAACGCATGAAATCAAGTCCGAAATAAGTGAATCATGTAGGGAACATCGCATTTAAGTTGACCCATAGATTACTTGACAAATGCTCTCGTACACAGACGAAATAAATGATTCCGATCCACTTTATACATCCCTCTCTTTATACTCAGTCCTCATAAATAGCCTCACCTTTGTTGACCTTAATAGTAACCGTAAATACTAGGCAAGCAAACACAAGCAAATATTGTTAGATATGTCCTGTAATTTATTTACTCCAGTTATAAGACAATAAAATAAAGTTGGCTTTTAATAGTCGAACAGTAGAAAGGAAACATGTTGCAGTAAATGCGAAAAAAGAAAAGGAAGCACTAAAAACACTAAAACAAAGAATCAAAGCGATGATGAAAGAAATGTTAAGTGGCATCTTAAAAAAATTCTAAATAACATATCTTTCATTTTAAGGAGTCTAATTTATCTGATCATATTTTTGTAGATTTCTACTTTATCTTTAACAAAAAAACGACGGTGAGTTTTCACTCTTATCTACAGAAGCTTAGGTAAATGTTTAGAATCCCAGAACAGTCGAAAACCAATTAAAAGTATCTTTTTTAATTATATTTGAAAGTACTTAATATAAATCTAGCACCTTATTGACATTGCACTCGCTCGCAAAGAGAAGGCTGAGTACTAGCTGGTACAGGGATTAGAATTCAACTTTGTCTCATTCTCTTTAATGCATTACTTTTCATTTAATTTGAATATCATGGCAAAAATGTCCTCTAAAATGAAGTGCTCTGCGAATGCCTTCAAATATGACAAAAATCAGGAGAAATAGCTGACAATATTGAACCAAACTTTCATGCCAAACGTGCGTGTCCCATATACACATTTATGTGAGCACTCAACGTGACTAAAATCGAGTCTCTTTTTCCATCATTTTAATGATTCCATAACCTCAACGTTTGCAGTAATTCTGAAATACTTTGTAATCAACATTTCCCAATTGCCTCCAGAAACGTACTTTAAACATGTATTTTAAAGGGCTTTAAGTGCCTATACACACCCCAAAACTGCAGTTGGTTAATGCGGAGGTATCTTTGAAGGAGCCCTTATGTGGTGCAGTTTGTATACCAAAATAAATACAAAATGATATGTAAAATTCACCCACACTGTCATTTTTTTTCTTGTGCAATTAAGCAAAGACGAACAAGACTGACTTGATGGAATATGGAAAATATATAACCCAAATTTGTTAATCTACACTGCTAGCCCTACTAGTGTCCAAGGTTTTCAAAAAAATTGTCAAAGAATTCAAAATTGAAATAACAGATATATCAAGGAAGCTTTGAATTTAGGGTACAACCGAATAAGGATTTCTAGTTTGGGGCCACCTTACAAATGAAAGGCAGGTCCCTTCCGCACTGATTGTCGTTCCAACCCTGGAGGATATCATCTCCTGCGTTCCTACGCCACAAATGGACGCAGTCCTCGTTGTTACCGGCGTTGTCGGGCTGACCAGTCAACCATTTCTCGAAGTCTTGACCGGATCCATCAGTCCAAATGAAAGGTCCGGTTGAGCCTGATGTTGTTTGGTAGGCACCGATCCAAGCCCCATAGTATGGTGGCCGAGTCTGTCCAAGAAACAACAAAGAAATCAGTAAAACAAAATAAGCAAAATCAGATCAGAACAGAAGTGAATTCATCATTGTTTATTAACTGCATGCAATATGATTTCTTAGAAAGTGCTCATATCAGTGACGCAGTGATATCCATGGCACGAATACGTTACTTTACACAGTTAAATTTTTTGTGAACAAGTTGTTTAAAAGTTTAAACAACCTCGGATTAACGGGTTACCTGATCTGAAAGTTGTTTAAAATGTTAAGCATCTCGAGTTGTTTAAAGTTTAAATACTTAGTTGATCAACATTTTGAACAACTAATTGTTTAAAATCACAATTTAAACAACCGGTGTTGTTTAAAGACGGTTAAAGGAGCTGCTGTTCAGTGGGGGTTGTTTACCACAAAAGGGTTGTATAATGGGGTATAATTTGGGTTTGATACTCTGAACAAGTGCACCTCTACTTCTGGGTCTCTATATAGGTATATGAAGACTAACAATATGGTAGGGTAATTCTACAATTTATGAATTAGCGCCAAAACAGTGCCCATTTTGCATGAGCGCGCATGCACGCACGTATATACTGCATATATAGGGATGCATGCAATCTCTATGGCAATGAATTTAGCACACGTTATAACCGAGTGCGCGATCAGTGCCGCACTGCATGACACGATGATTTTAAGTCTACCTATATTCTGACATTTGCGTATACAGATACTGAAAACTTTAACTGTGAACTTACGCTATAAGTTAAAAACTTCAAATTGGTTAATAGAAAAGTGATTTCAATTAGGCCATTGAATCCCCAGTTACTTAGAAGTGCGTCGGTAGCTTGAATTGGTCGGCCATGATGTGAAATAAAGCTTTCAGCCAACGCGCACTTTATGACGTCATATGTAAACAACACTGTCTAAAAGCTCTCGTATAGTAAATATAGCAGTCATTAGATTATAAACAGCGAATGTTTAACAAAATAACTTTCGTTTCGAGCAACATTGTGTTCAATTTGTTCAACTGTTGTTTAAGATAGTGTACAACTGTAAATGAACATCACTTTTTTAAGCAGCGTTTTTACTGTGTAGCCGAGGAGAGGGAGGGTTGGGGAAGCAGGAGAGTCAGAGAAACAGCTTGGCGAAAGTTATAAATTAATTGGACCAATATTACTAAAGTTATGATTATGTTTAAATGAGGTCGCTATATACACCTTTATGCGGATCTGAAATTGGTAATTTTGTCAATGGATTGTGACGTAATGACCGATAACTCTCTCATTTGTCCTCCACAAAAACATCAATAATTTCTGTTGCCTTCGCCCTTGGGGCACTTCTCAAATATGTCATGGAGAGTGCATTTTGTACAGGTGCTATACAAAGGGAACTCATACATTTTCTGAAAATTGACATTTTTTTATTTTTTTTTAATTTTAAACAAACGGTATTAAAGTTGTCCGCCACTAAATGAAGAAGACGTAGCGGATTCAGCCAATTTGAAGAACGCATACTTATAGTGAGTGTTGCTTTCAAAAAATTATAATTTTCATAATTTCTGTCCGATTGTCTATGCTTTTTTGATTTTGCTGCTTTCTTGTAAAGTAGTTTGCTATTAAGGCGGGATTTCCCTTTAATTAACAGTCTAAGCTAGTAAAACATATTTACCGACGGTGTGATGCCTGCAGAAGAGCGGAAAAGGTCGTAGGCGAAGGCGTTCTCCTGTTCCGTGTGGATGGAAATCAGATCAGCCCGTCCGTTGGAGGAGTAGTGATCCCTGCAGCGATCCCGAGCCGCTTCCCAAGTGACCCGCTCGCCGAAGTAACGGTAGCAGTTCCCGTTAAATGAAAGCCAGAACTGAGGGCATGGACGGTACACATTTTCATCTAAACCGTGAACTACCACGGCTAGAACAGCAATGGATGCGAGCAGAAGCTTCATGTTGATTACTGGAGAGTCGATGGAGAAGAGTGAGAAACAATTCCAAATTAACGGCTTTAATTTACACCCAAGAATTACTTATCATGTATGTTCAATCTGGCGTACCCTAAAAGCACTTATTGCCCCCCCCCCCCAAAAAAAAAGGGGGGGGGGGAAACAAAGGTGTGTTTATTGGTACCACCTCCTCGCCAGGATTTTTGGCCCAGACCTCTAAGCACCTAGCAATGTAGATAATAGCCAACCCTTTAGTGTTTGCAGACTCATACTGAAAAGGAGAAAGGGTGCCGTTTTACTTCAGAATCAATAAATATCTTAATTAACAAAGGCAAGTTTTGTTTCGGGGGGTCTTCTTCCTCGTCCCCGGTAAGAAAATTATTTGTTCACTGCTGAATATTCTACACAAGTTAAGATTCTTTGCAAGAGATAGAATTGCCACGACAGTGTAAACCCAGGTCATAGCCATTATGTTAACGGATATAAATTGCTCTTCCCCCAGAATATAAAGGGGAAACAAATCTCCAAGTTTGTATTGATACTGGTTGTATTAATGCCCCCCCCCCCCCCCAACAAAAACAAAAAGTTTAATCGTACGAATAGAATCAACCGACCCAATCAAAACATGCACGCGTTTTTGTAACCTGCTGACTAGGACTTCGCCTTTTGTTGCTTGATTATGCGCTAGCTATCATGTTATTTGTTACAGTACGTTTTCAAGAACTGTAATAGATCTTACTCCCTTCCCTTCATATTCTTTTCAATTCTTCTTCTATTTTTCTTTTTGTTCTAATATATTTATATTGTATTTTTTATTTTTATTTTATTTATTTATTCTCCACTCATGGGATGGATTGCCCTTGTCAGCTATAAGCTGTTTTTCAAAGGGGTCCAGGCCAAGATAAAAACATACAATCAGAATAATCAATACATGTATATAGGCTACTCATAAGAATAGACAAATGAATACACACAAAATATAATTTACATAATATAAAAAGTAAATCTACAACAACAAAAATAACATCACTATGGGGGAAAGCAACTACAAAAGGGGGAACGCGTCCTTACATGGTAAAAACGGATAAGGGAGTAACAAAACAAAAAAATTACGAATAAGAAGAAAATACAGAAAACCGGGGTTCTTGTATTTTTAGCTTAATTTGTTAAATATAGGAGTTAAGTCTGTCTGCTATATAAGAATGGTCAGGATGATGGGGTTACTATTTATGTGACGCTTAAAGGCTTCAATTGATACAGTGGTGGAAATAGGGTAATTCAGCTCATTCCAAATCTTGGCCCCCCGATAAGAGAGAGATCTTTTCCGGTAATTGGTCTTCGGTTGAGTGAGTCTTAGTTTATGCGGACCGGACCTTGTACAATATACTGATTCACGAATTACAAAGATACTGCTAAGATAAGGTGGACAAATGTTATGAACAGAGCAATACATAGTACATGCTAATTGTTTGGACCATCGTATATACAGTGCGTCCCAGAAAAAACGAAACCGAAAAGTATCGATATTTTATCATAACTTAATCACAACCATAATTAATGAATGATACATATTTGGAAAGCTTAGAGTCTCCTCTTTCAGTTGATGCTACTCAAATGATGCATATTTCACGCATGAGTGATTAAAAGCAATTTGAAGGAAGGAAACCAAAAAGACATTTGGCGGGCGGTATCTGAATTTCGAAGAAAAATTCACATTTCTAGAAAGTTGAGTTTCTGCCCTTTCATATGACACCTCAATCAGGAAAAATGAGCGAGGAATAACAAAGTTCTGTGTGTTTAAAGTAGCCCTTACATTTTCATAATTGTAACAAACGAATTCGTTTTCACTGGGTGCCTGCCGTAGCAAAAAGCAGATTTGACAAAAGACTTAACTCCGTTTCGTTCACAATCAGCCATGCATAAAGATTCTCGTCTACGGCTGATTGTCAACGAAACGGAGTTAAGTCTTTTGTTAATTTCGTTTATTGATACGGCAGGCAGCCAGTGAAAACGAATTCGTTTAATAAAATAATGGAAATGCAAGCACTACTTTGAACAAACAGAACTTTGTCATTCCTCGCTCATTTTTCATGATTGAGGTGTCATATGAAAGGGCAGAAACTCAACTTTCTAGAAATGTGAATTTTTCTTCGAAATTCAGATACCGCCCGCCAAATGTCTTTTTGGTTTCCTTCCTTCAAATTGCTTTTAATCACTCATGCGTGAAATATGCATCATCTGAGTAGCATCACATGAAAGAGGAGACTCTAAGCTTTCCAAATATGTATCATTCATTAATTATAGTTGTGATTAAGTTAAGATAGAACATCGATACTTCTCGGTTTCGTTTTTTCTGGGACGCACTGTATAAGCGATCTAATTTCAAGGTATCATATAAATTATTTGAAGGATACATATAATCAACATTCATAACAATACGAAGTGATCTATTTTGCAATACTTGCAATTGACTTAGGTGAGTCTTTAAAGCATTTGCCCAGACTGCTTGACATATTGACATAAGGCGTATCCAACCCATGAATTATGATTTTAGGAAGTACGCCTTCTTCCCTACATAAAAACTATTTATATTTTAATTTGCCCATGCCAAACTATGAGTAAGAACGTATAACTTTTGTTGATATGGAGAAAGGAAAGGAAGAAAATAAATTTTCTTTGAATTAAATTGAGTTTAATTGAATAATTCAAGAAACCTATCACTAATAAATTAGTCAATACTCACGCTAAATTTGCCTTTGTGGACTCGATTTCGGCTGCTGAAGGAACTGATGAATGTTGGTGATTATCGATGTGATGCGCTTCTCCATATCCCAGCTTTATATAAGAACAAACGCAATAAATCCCTCAAGATTTAAACAGATACCAGCAAACTGTTAATCTAAAGTCAAGTCAAGAGGCTAACCATGACCCCTTATATCCATGAACTATAAGAACAACAGAGAGTTTCTGATTTATACAAGGACAAACGCAAGAGATCCCTCAAGATTTAAACAGATACCAGCAAACTTTTAATCTAAAGTCAAGTCAAGAGGCTAACCATGACCCTTTATATCCATGAACTATAAGAACAACAGAGAGTTTCTGATTTATATAAGGACAAACGCAAGAGATTCCTTTAAGATTTAAACACATACCAGCAATTTTTTAATCTAAAATCAAGTCAAGAGGCTAGTCATGAACTCTTTTATCCATGAACTACAAGAACAACAGAGAGTTTCTGATTGTCAACCTCTTATTTGTTAAAAGTGTAAATGGTATTGCACGAAAGAATATATAGATATGAGGTGGGGGGATTCTTTTTGTATTTCTTTTTTAAAATTTCTTTTTACACCTGATATGCAGTTTCCCTAAATCCTGGTTTTGTTCCTTTACAAAAGCATGGTATTTTACCCACACCACTGCTGTACTTTTTGTTTAATTGCCACATATTTCGGAGAAGGCGAACATAGAGCGATTTCTATATCCTCGCGGTTACCATATGGTAAGAATTCTCCCCAGGGAGTGGAAATGGTGCATACTGTACATGAATAAATCCAATCCGTGGTAATGATGATATCTGTAGAGTTCTTTAAAGAGAGACGTCGTTTCGTATCAAGCGCTAGATAATCCTAAATCATTGTTATTATTGTAGGGCCTCCACGGAAAACAGCATTTAACTACTGATGGAGCCACCCTCCAAAAAAAAGACTAATAAATAAATAAATATAAATAAATTATTGTTATTATTGCATTATAGATTATGTTTCCATATATCCTGTTTGTTTATTTTGGTATCTTTTTTCCTTTTTCGGTACGTCAATCTAGACAGTTTTATCTTTGAAATCCACTCAACGGGGCCGTCGTGTCTAGGACTAGTCATCAATACATCTCTTGAGAATTGAAAAGATACCAGTAAAAGACGTGGTGTGTCCATGAACTACCATGTACTACGAGATATTATTTCAAGGTGCCATGAAGGGTGAATTATTATCAGCCTACAAGTCATGAAATAAATAGGTACTCCAAAACAAGCACTTGCACACACACTTGCACGTACACATACATAAACAAAAACATCAATTACACGTTTCCCAAAAGACATACGCTTGCATAAAATACACGTTTTCAATAATAACGCATTTCATTGTAATGCCTTAAAAAAAAAATTTCATTATGTGGCTGTTAAATGATATCTGATTATATTATATTATAGTTTGTTCACCCATATAGGTTCCTTTCCTGAGGCCAACATCACACGTTCAAGCTCAAGCTTAGATGGCGGTCTCCTGCTTTTGTCAATTTTGAAAAGATTTGTCAACCATGTTTTTTTTTAGTATAATTATTAAATTGATTTATATTATGATGTGGATTTATAGGTAATTTAAATTTTGTTAGTAATATATGTACCAAGTTTGTATATCAATTTTTAATAGGCCTATTTTGAAAAACGCAAAAATACAATCAAACAAGTACAATTGGGACATCCTGATCACCAACCTTTTAATAGTTGAAAGTTAGAAGCTGCAAAAATATACCAATATTGACAAATTTGGTAGAAGGGTTTTCGCACAGTGACTGACAAGGTTTTATTCGTGAAAGATTGCACGTCTTCTAAGTTCAATGGATACAAATTAATTCAGCTCCCAAAGCACTCCTTTAGTGTACGCTAGTTTAGTTATAGCAGTTTACTTTTATGCAACAGTATTTAGAATTTAGATTTTTGTTTATTATGTTAGACCTTGATTGTAGTAAAAGTTGATTGATAATAATTATTTTGGTCGCCTAAGTCGTGAAATACCCATTAGGTTAAAAGACAAGATTTATTTGCCCTTCGAAGTCCAAGGGAAAGACTGTGTCAATAGAGGTTTCACGAATGCAATGTTGTATCTACCTAAATTGGATAGCGCCATCTCGTTAAAGAATCAATTTATAATTTTAAAAAGCAAGATGGAAACCACCGGATAAATGAATCATTCAGTCAGTATTAGCTGTATTTTTCTATAAAAAAACAAATAGCCACTAGCGAAATGTAGGTAGGTTAGCCATTTGTCGCCCCATGCCGTGCAAACACTTTCATTTGCATCAAGTAGGGTTAGTGTTAGGGTTGTGGCTATTTTTCGAAACATGCTTCCACTACTGATTAAATAATGCCTACCGAAAGAAATACCGCCACTGATGCCATATCAGTCAAGAATCTGGCCGAATTAATATTTAATAATTTCCACCATTCCCAACCCCGATCTCCGAATTTGTCTACGCCCGGCGGAAAGGCTAGGCGTACGAGTTTGTTGATAGTGCCATCTTCGGTGGTTTGAAGGAAGTTTATGGAATATCGCAGAGATAAAATATAAGAAACGGCTAGCTAGTTTCTGGACTAATGCCATACTAACACATAATCTGGGGGACTTCGATAAACGCTAGTAAAAGTTTCTTTTTACGTTGTACTTGCATGTTTGGATATTCCAACCAGATATTTGCCCGCAGGAAGAAGCAGAAATTTGCATTTCTGCAAGCAGTCGCTTAGTCAGACTGAGAGCAGCTTATATTTCTAATGAATTTTAATCAAAATCAAAGGGAAAGTTTCGTCATTCTTCACAAACGCTTGCTAGATTGGTAAACGCCCATTTTTTTATAAAACGTATGCCATGGTCACAAGTTAATGACCTTTTACCTCTGCAATACCGGATTCAAGATTTTTTCAAAGGGGGGGGGGGGGGGGGGGACGAAACAAAAGTTCGCGCAAAGCACGCTGCGAGCGCGTAAGAGCGAGTCATTCTCCTTGTGATGCGGGGACAGAGGCCTTGCCGTTGACCTGGGGAATGGGGGGGGGGGGTACAAAGCCTCTGAAAGCTTTCGAATGTTAGCCCTTTAGCATTGTAAGAACCGTCAAGAAGCTGTCTTGATCGATAGAAACACACACCAACTCTCTCTCTCTCTCTCTCTCTCTCTCTTAAAGACATTTTTATACAACAAATTGTTGTCTTGCTATCCACTTCTGTCTTTACGGATGGGCTCTAGGGGGCTAGCCTTGCAGGGGGGTCCCAAGGAGCGATAGATATAATATGAAATCATTGCTCCCATAACAACGAATTACTTTTGCTTGAATTTCTTATGATTATCAAAATCATATTTGAGGGCAGTATTTAGTCCTTTAAAGCGCACGGTATCAATTCTTAAGTATAAATTGAATCATGCAGGAAACATCGAATTTAAGTTGACCCATAGATTACTTGACAAATGCTCTCGTACATAGACGAAATAAATGTATCCGATCCACTTTTTACATCCCTCTCTTTATACTCAGTCCTCATGACTAGCCTCACTCATGTTAACCTTGAACATAATCGAAAATAAAAACAAACACACAAACAAACAAATATTGTTAGATATGGCCTGTAATTCATTTACTGCAGCTATAACAGCATTAAATGAAGTTAGCTTAGTCGAACAGTATAGAAAGGAAATACGTTGCAGTAAATGCTAGAAGAAAAGGAACGAAAACACACAAAAGGAAGATAGAGATGATGAAACATATATTCAGTGGCATATAATAATAATTCGCCTTTTCAAATAACATATATTCAATTTCAAGGAGCAAAATTGATCTGATCATATTTTGTAGATTTCCACAGCAAATTTATTTTATTTAAAAAAACGGCGAGTCTAAATTTCACTCTTATCTCCATACGCTAAGGTAAATGTCAAAACATGACAAAAGTCTAAAACCAATTAAAATTATCCTTCTTAAAATTGACATTGCACTCACTCGTGACGAGAAGGCTGAGAGCTGGTACAGGGATGAGAATTTTGTGTTTTTCTCTTTCTTTTAAATGTGTTACTTTTTTTTTAGTTGGAATAATATTACGGCAAAAATGTCCTCTGAAATGAATTGCTCTGCAATTGCCTTTAAATCTGAAATAAAACGAGAAATAGCTAAAAGTGATGGAATAAACTTTCAAGCCACATGTGTGTGTTCCATATACTCAATACTGTAATCACTGAACGTGACTAAAATTGAATATCCTTTTCCCTCATTTTGATGACTCTGTCACCTCAGCGTATACAGCAATTCTCAAAAACTTTGTAATAAACCTTTCCCAATTGCCTCCAGAAATGTACTTTCAACATGCATTGTAAAGGGCTTGAAGAGCCTATACACCCCCCCCCCCCCCCCACAAAAAAAAAAAAAAAAAAAAAAAACGGTTGGTTAATATAGCGAGATCTGTGAAGGAGCCTTTAAACCGTTAGACAATGTGACGGATTTTGTATACTAAACTAGAAAGAAAACTAAATGTAAACTTCTCCCAAACTGTCAGTTTGTCTCTTGCAATGAAGCAAAAACACAAAAGACTGACTAATGGACTGTGGAAAATAGAATTGGTCATGCATGCCACACGTTCGGAACGGTATAATAGCCCTACTTAGTCAATCTATGCTGCTAGCACTACTAGTTTCCAAGGTTTTCAAGAATTTTTCAAAGAATTCAAATTATTATCCATACAGATATATCAAGGAAGCTTCGAATTCAGGGTACAGCCGAATTGGGAATTCTAATTTGGGACCACCTTACAAATGAAAGGCGCGTCCCTTTCACAGGCAAGGTCGTTCCAACCCCGGAGGATATCATCTCCTGCGTTCGTCCGCCAGAAATGGGCACAGTCCTCGTTGTTACCACTGTTGGACGGCTCGCCAGTAAACCATTGCTCGAAGTCTAGACCGGATCCATCAGACCAAATGAAGGGTCCGGTTGAGCCTGATGTTGTCTGGTAGGCACCGATCCAAGGCCCATAAAATGGCGGCCCAGTCTGTCAAAGAAACAACAAAGAAATCCGTAAAACAAAATCAGCAAAATCAGATCAGAAGAAAAGTGAATTCATCATTGTTTACTAAGATAGTGCTCATATCAGTGACGCCGTGATACCCATGGCACTTATACACCTTGCATTATGGCTCAAGGCATGGGCACACAGAAGATTTTATTAGGTTGGGGACCGGGGGGGGGGGGGGGAGGAATTCAATGAATTATTTAAAATGTATTGCATTTTTTTATTTTTTTATTTGTAGGAACTTCTCCCTACCCTAGCCCCCGCTGCGTTCAGTCATGGTTCAGTGGCAAAGCAATGGCCTCAATGGGCATCAATCCTCATCACTGTCATTTATGACTTAAGGGCGTAGGTCCCTAGTTGTAGCATAGTAGCATACACATGCTTTGGCAGTCACACAAAACAAACACTGGCAAATTATTATTCAATAAAATCTGAGAATGTATACTATTATCTAGATCTATTAGGAATAAATCATTATCAAAATAATTCCATAAATTGAGGTTAACAAAATATTCCAACTATATGAGCGACAGTGTATGTAACTTTAGCCAAGGAAATGAGGGGTGGGAGAGCAGGAGAGTCAGAGAAACAGCTTGGTGAAAGTTACAAATTAATTGGACCAATATTACTAAAGTTATGATAGTTTTGAAATGAGGTCGCTATATACACCTATGCGGATCTGAAATTGGGAATTTTTTTCAGTGGATTGTGACGTATGACCGATAACTCTCTCATTTTTCCTGTACTAAAACATCACTAATTTATGTTGCCCTCACCCTTGGGGCACTCACATATGTTATGGAGAGTGCATTATCTACAGGTCCTATACAAAGAAAATACCATCCCAATTGACATTTTAGTCCAAAAAAGAAATTTAAACAAACGGTAAAGCTGTCCGCCACTAAATCGCGAAGACGTAGCGGATTCAGCCAATTTGAAGAACGCATACCTCATACCTAGACTGTTGCTCTCAAAAATTCATAATTTTCGTAATTTCTGTCCGATTGTATGCTTTTCTGATTTTGCTGCTTTCTTGTATAGTAGTTTGCTATTTTGGCAGGATTTCCCTTTAATTAACAGTCTAAGCTAAGGCACACATATTTACCGCCTCTGATGTGATCCTGGCAGAAGAGCGGAAAAGGTCGTAAGCGAAGGCGTTTTCCTGTTTCGTGTGAATGGATACTAAATCAGCCCGTCCGTTGAGGGAGTAGTGATCCCCGCAGCGACCCCGAGCCGCTTCCCAAGTGACCCGCTCCCCGAAGTAACGGTAGCAGTTCCCGTTGAATAAAAGCCAGAATTGGGGGCATGGATGACACGCATTGATTTCTAAGCCGTAAACTGCCATGGCTAGAACGGCCATTGATGCGAGTAGAAGCTTCATGCTGACTACTGGAGTGTCAAAGAAGAAAAATGTGAAACTATTTCAAAATAACGACTTCAATTTACAACCAAGAGTTAGCAATCATATATGTACGATCAATCTAGAGAACCTTGATATTACTTAGAGCTTATCTGCCGTAGTTTACAGGAGGGATTAGACTGCCCTGCAAGGTCACTGGACAGGTGGTTATCTCATCAACTCAGCTCTCAGTGAACATAAGAAAAAGAGGATCATGGGGGACCAATGGTCACCGATTAGGCATTGTTTGTGATATAGAGGGCGCAAGTAGCTACTAGTAGTGCAGTGGGCCTTTAAAGGACGTTACCCCCTCTTCGCCATTAATTTTGTACCCAGACTTCAAAGGACCTAGCAATGAAAAAGCCAATCGTTTTATGTATGGAGACGCATACTGCAAAGGAGTAAAAGCGCTGTTTTATTCCTGAAAATGTTTAATTCTAAATTTTTATAAAGAAATGCATCTTTTCTTATGTTCGTAAGAGATTTGAGGAGTTCTTCCCCGGCAAGAAAATTCCCAGCCCGCCGCTGACTCTTCTAAGTTCTAGACAAGTTAAGATTCTGTGCAAGAAAATAGAATGCCACAATAGTGTAACCCAGGTCATGACCAATGATGATCAAACGTAGAGATCTTGTTCAGATTAGCTTGTCATGATTTTGTATTTTTCTTAAAAATGTTAGCGCTGTGAAATTGTCCGAGCTTGATTTGTTAAAAGCCTCTACGATCTTGTTATTAAATGTAAAGATACTCTCGATTACATGTACCTTTACAGGGGCGGATCCAGGAATTTCTTCCGGAAGGGGGGGGGGGGGCACACGGGGGATAAGAGGGCATATATATATATTTTTGTTGGTCCCCCCGAAACCGCAACGACTCAGCCAGCCGCTGAATGAAGGGGGGAGGGGGGGGGGGGGGGAGGGGGGGGGGGGGGGTTGCTCCCGAATTTTTAAAAATCGTGCCGGCCGCAAATTCGCTCAGTGGAGGGGGGAGGGTAGTGCGCACTAATTATTTTTTTGACCGGGGGGCACCTCCCTGTTTTTCAGTACATTTTGGGAGAATTTAGGGCTGATTCTTTTGGGGTCCCAACAAAATCGCAACGACTCAGCCAGCCGCTGAATAAGCGGGGGGGGGGGGGGGGGGGGGGGTGGGCATGTATGATGGCTCAAGGCATGGGCACAGAGAGGATTTTTGTATGTTGGGAACCGGGGTAAAATGCAATAAATTATTGGAAAATTATTGCATTTTCTGTTTTTATTTTATTTATGGAAACTATCCTCTACCCTAGCCCCCGCTGCGTACAGTCATGGTTCAGTGACAAAGCAATGGCCTCGTAACTGTGAGGCCCCAGGATCAAAACCGTGTCGATATGATATATAAGTGCCCTTTTGTGGGGCATAAATCCTCATTACTGTCATTTATGACTTTAGGGCGTAGTCCCCTATTTGATAAGCATAGTAGCATACACATGCTTTAGCAGTCACGCAAAACACACATTTGCAAATTATTATTCAAAAAAATCTGAGAATGTATACTTTTATCTAGATCTATTATTTTTAAATTATTTTTGAAATAATTCCATGAATTGAGGTAAAACAAAAATATTCCACCTCATATGAGCGACATTGTATGTTAAATTGCTTGATTGATCAGAAATACATGTATACACGCGAGGGGGAACAGAGAGCAAAACAAAGAGAGATATAAAGCAGAGGGGGAGAGAAAGAGGGGATCTACTACACACTTAGCTCTAAAGCCTCATTTCATATAGGACAAAATAGAACTAAAATATACCTCTTCATTCCGCTTCATACATCATGAAATTGATTACCAGTCTCTTAATTATGTAAAAGATTATATCATGTTATGTGTGGTTTTGAATTGAAAACATGAATGTTTGAATGAATGCATGAATGATGAATATCACCTTCTTTTCTCCTGTGATTGTTAGTATAACACCTCATCTCACAAACTTAGAAATGCACCCCAAACTACATAGTCTACCAACAATTACTCGTTTCTTCTATTTTACATTTTTATCTCACTTCCGTATTTAACATCACAAATTGTTCACACTCCAACAAAGCGATACACAATATAATCTCACCCAATCTAGACGTCAGGTTCTATTCTTATCTCTGTAATATAATTTCCAAAAGAACGATGACAACGTAGCGACTCCTTCGATAATGAAAACTTTGTCGGAGAAAGATTATATCATCAATATCTAATTTGAGCTTCAGACGAGTCAAGAAGGCGCCGAGTCACATATCGTCCAACGTTAAACTAATGCGCATTTGGCAGTGTTATGCGTGCACAGCAGGCGCAGATTCAGGCGGCGGCACAGCAGTCCCGTGCCCCCCTTTTCTTGGCGGCTAAAAAAAAAGAGAAATAAAGAAAAAGAAAGAAGAAGGGTAAAAAAATAATTATGCAAATGGCACATGTCATGAAAATGTCCTTGACATTGTCATAAACCATGTCATTTATGAGATATGAAGCGAACAAAATCCATACAGAAAGAAATGGAACCAATATTTGGATGCTGACGCAATTAATAGGTGCTCTGCTACTCTACGCTGCACATCACCTTAAAAAAAGAAACATTCTGACGAAATCAAAAAAACGAAATCTGCTACGCTATGCGGCTTATCCCATAATTCAAAATGCTGTGCGACTGGTTCAGATGCAACAAGCTATTATTGAATTTTAAGAAACAAATTAGGCATTATCCCATTCTAAAACGAAAAAGATTCCATCAAACACTGACCCGATAATTTATTGAAAATACTGTTATTGAGAGAACCGAGTTATTAATTTTCTTTGGAATTCTCATTCATGAATAACTTGACAGGAAGTATCACATAGCTAATTATGCACTGTCGCTCATATAGTTGAAATATTTTAGTTTTACCCCAACTTATGGAATTATTTTGACAATGATTAATTTCTTATAGATCTAGATAATACTATACATTCTCAGATTTAATTGAATAATAATTTGCCAGTGTTTGTTTTACATGACTGCTAAAGCATGTGTATGCTACTATGCTTATCAACTATGGGACCTACGCCCTTAAGTCATAAATGACAGTAATGAGGATTAGTGCCCCCCAAAAGGGCACTAATATAGCACTCTAACACGGTTTTGATCCTGGGGGCCTCGCAGCTACGAGGACATTGCTTTGCTACTGAACCATGACCGTACGCCGCGGGGGCTAGGGTAGGGGGCAGTTCCCACATATATATATATACAAATAAAATAAAATAAAAATAAATTATCAATAATTCATTGAATTTTCCTCCGGTCCCCAACTCAAAAAAACTAATTCTATGTGCCCATGCCTTGAACCATAATGCATGGCCGTACAGAGGATTTTGTTATGTTAGGGGAAATTCAATGAATTATTGAACATTTATTGCAGTTTTTGTTTAATGTGTGGGAACTGCTCCTTACCCTAGCCCCCGCTGCGTACAGTCATGGTTCAGTGGCCAAGCAATGGGCTCGTAATATGAGGCCCCAGGATCAAAACCATGTCGATGTGCCATATTAGTGTCCTTTTGTGGGGTATTAGTCCTCATTACTGTCATTGATGACTTAATTCGATACGCCTAGTTGATAAGCGTAGCAAACACATGCTTTAGCAGTTTCGCAAAACGAACACTGGCAAATTAATTTTTGATAAAATCTGAGAATATATACTATTATCTAGATCTATTAGGAATAAATCATTGTTAAAATAATTCCATGAATTGGGGTAAAAAAAAAATATTCCAATTATATGAGCGACAGTGTATATTCTAAGATTTCAGGAAGCATAGGTGTTTCACCCAAACTCCGAAACATTTTACAGACCAATCTATAATGATAAACTATATATTTTACAAAAACGTGCAATGCCACTGATAAAAAAGAGTGACTTTCGCAATCCCAGTCTACCACTATTTGTTAAATAAAGAATTCTTCAAGAGTTTGAACTATCAGTTCTATTGTTTAAGTATCACAAAGGGATTTTCCCAGTATTTTTCTATAATATGGTTAGAACAAATTCTTCATTCAATCTTATCACACTCGTATCCTGGAAAATATCTGTGGTTGTATTGCTTATGTGTGTTTGCGTGTGCTTTGTAAAGTCTGTTGATCCGTAGGTCATCTGAGGTGACATCTGCCTCCGGAAGAGGAAAGAAAAGATCATGAGAGTTCAAAGTAACAGGAAAAAACACACATCGCGTAGCCCTACTTTGTGACAATATGTGGCAAGTCCCCAAACATGATCTCGAAAACTAATCATACTATCTTTGCTTCAGGACTTCTCAGTTTACTAGGCAGATGTCCTGATAGTTTGCAGACACAACCCTCTGTAATTAATCGAATAGTCCATGGTGATCATGAATATTCGGGTTTTTGCTTGCCTCGGCAAAATGCTTACCCAAACTAAATGGAAAAATTACGGTGGGGGTTGGCTGAAATGGACATAATGAACCTATCAGAACTGATCAATGATAATTCATGATTGTTATGCTTCGTGTGCTTGAGCTATAACTTTACAATCCCGTGGCAAATCGCGTCCAAAGTTCGACTTGTTTCACATGTGTTATATAGGCAATGGCGAGCTAGCGACCTATTTTGACCAAACTACGGTGGGTGAACTTTCAAAAGTCAATGGGACATGAGGGTTCCAATGAAAGAGCTACTGTCAACGTACGTCGGGGTGGATGTGCTTTTCGCTTAAACAAAAAATGAATTGTTAACGATTTTTTTTTTGTTTTGTTTTTTTTTTGTTGGGGGGGGGGGGGCAACAATCAATAGGGGGCGATGTCAAATGAGACTAAACGGAGCTATATTGGATTCATTAACCATGACGAGAGTAAGAAGGGTATTAATACTCCGTTTTAGTAGGCCTATGTATAACAAAATCCCTCTGGTTCAATTTTTATTTTAATATCCATATCGTCAGGAATAACGATAGATCAATGTTTTTAAGCAATTTACCTTCTCCTTTTTCCCTTCTTTTTTCCTGTGCCAAAAGACTGTGGCTCGCAGTCGTGTAGTGACCAAGGTAACAGCTGGGGTCTTACAAAGTTCTATCTTCCCCCTTCTTCCCGTGGGCCTGCGAGCCTGAGGTGAAGGTGTTTTTTTAAGGTGCTACACAGCAACCCCCCCCCAACAAAAACCAAAAAAAATCGATGTTATATTTTATTGTGTGTTTAACTTTTGTGTTCTCATTTTTTTTAATTTTTCACATTTTGTTAGGTTAATTTTTGTTTTGGTTTGTTCTGTTTTCGCTTGACCTGGATTTTTTAGACGTCAGTTGTGCTCCTCAGGTTATTACCGAATACCCTCAACTCCACTAGTGACCCAACAAAATCATCCCAACAGGGCCTTACCCTTCCTCTCCTTCTGTCACTGGTAAGATAATATTTACTAGGGAATATGAACAAGTAAACCCTCTCCTTTTCACGTGATAATATACGTACTTGTTCCGTTACACGTTTCTTTTTATTAATTCCTTGTTGTTTTAGATGAAAATCATCAGGAGGTTTCTGGAGCCAGGATATCGCATGATTTCCTCTTATATTATGACCTCCTAGGTCATAACCTGTTCTGTGCCGATTCTCTGTATAAATTTGTTTTTAAGCAATGGGATTCCGCTTTTGGGTATGAAAAATAAACATTACGATATTTCACCGGACACTTTGGGTGCAAAATAAGTTAAATGCTTGTGTGCTACATATGATTTTACTGGGCTGTTCAATTAGTTAAGAATGAACAAAACAGAAATAAAAGAAAAAAAGAAAGGAATAATAATGAAAATGGTTTTGATCCTGGGGCCTCACAACTACGAGGTCATTGCTTTGTCACTGAATCATGACTGTACGCAGCAGGGGCTAGGGTAGGGGGCAGTTTCCATAAATACAAAAGGCAAAGAAAATACAATGATTTTTCAATAATTTATCGCATTTTACCCCGGTCCCTAACATAACAAAATCTTCTGGACTGCCATGCATTATGACTCAAGGTATAGACACACAGAGGATTATTGCTTTGTAACTAAAATATTCCAACTATATGAGCGACAGTGTATGTTAGAGGTGTCGTGGTCGAGTGGATATGTCACAGGACTATGAATAGCAAGGTCCCGCCGCGGCATTAGTGTCCTTTTATATATATAATATTTTATCCAACTTATTTGCCCAACTAGTGTCTATGCTATACATTATGGTGAGAATTGGGTGAATTTCTGATTGGGTAATCTTTTGTTGATTGAAAGTTGGGTATTTTGTTTTAATCCAACACTGGGTAAATCGTGCGAAATCTTGAATTTACCCAACACTGGGGGTCGGACACATAATCTCCCTCATGTTTGGGGAAAATGGGCAATTTTTGGCCCAATATTTTTGAGAATGTTCCACTACTGATTAAATAATGCTTACCAAAGAAATATCGTCACTAATGCCATATTAGTCAAGAATCTAGCCGATTCAGTATTCAATAATCTCCACTACCCCGATTTCCCCTGTCTTGCTTTTAATTATAAGTACCGCCTAGTTTCTGGACTAATGCCTATATAATCGATAAACGCTTGCAAAGGTTTTTAAAATGTTTTGCTTGCATGTTCAGATATTCCAATCAAGTAATTGGTCGCAGGAAGGAGCAAAAACTTGCTTTCTTGCTAGCAGTCGCTCAAGAAGACTAGGAATAGCTTATTATTCCAATTGAATATTACCCAAAATAAAAAGGAAAAATTTCACAAACGCTTGCCAGATTGGTAAGTGTTCATTTGTTAAAAGGATGAATTTTCCTTCCTTTTTTTTTTTTGGTAAGTGCAATTTTCTGTTTTACTAACTTATGTAATGGTCAAAATTTAATGGCTATTCACCTCTGCAGTGCCGGATCCAGGATTTCCAAAAAGGGGTGGGGAGGGCACGAAGCAAACGTATACGGAAAGCGCACTCTCTCTTTCTCTTTCTCTTAAGGATAATGTTATACATCAAATTGATGTCTTGGGATCCACTCCTACATGTATGTGTACGGATGGGGTCCAGGGGCAGATCCCTGCTTGGGGTCACAAGGAACGATGGGTATAATATACAGATCATGGCTCCCGTAACTTAAAATTACTTTCGCATGAAGTTCTAAAGATTGCCAAGATCATATTTAATGGAAGTCTTTAGTCCTAAATGCATGAAATCAAGTCCAAAATGAATGAATTGTGCAGGAAACATCGAATTTAAGTTGACCCATAGATAACTTGACCTGTCGTCGTACCCAGACTAAATACATGTATCCAATCCACCTTATACATCCCTCTCTTTATACTCAGTCCTCATGGCTAGACTAACTCATGTTAACCTTCAACATAGTCGAAAATAAAAATAAACAAACAATCAAACAAATATTGTTAGATATGGCATCAGTGTTTTTCATTTACTCCAGCTATAAAAGCATGAAGTAAAGTTGACAAGTCGAACAGTATAGAAGGAAATATGCTGCAGTAAAATCTAGAAGAAAAAGAAAGAAAACACACACACACACAAAGATAGAGATGATGAAAAATATATTAAGTGGCATATTACTGTATTTCGCCTTTTCAAATAACATATCTTTAATTTCAAGGAGCATAATATATCTGATCATATTTTATAGATTTCAAAAGCAAAGATATTTTATTTGATAAAAATGGCGGGTTTAAATTTCAGTCTTATCTCTATACGCTGAAATAAATATCAGAACATGACAACATTCTAAAACCAATTAAAAGTATCCTTCTTAATTATATGTCAAATCACTTCATACAGATCTAACATCTTATTAACATTTCACTCACTCGTGGAGGGAAGGCTGAGAGCTGGTACAGGGATGGGATGAGAATTTTAAGTTTTTCTCTTTCTTTTGAATGTGTTACTTTTTTTTAGTTTGAATAATATTACAGCAAAAATGTCCTCTGAAATGAATTGCTCTGTAATTGCCTTCAAATCTGAAATAAAACAATAAATAGCTAAAAGTGTTGGAATAAACTTTCAAGCCACACGTGTGTGTTCCATATACTCAATACTGTAATCACTGAACGTGACTAAAATTGAATATCCTGTTCCATCATTTTGATGATTCTATAACATCAGCGTATACAGCAATTCTCAAATACTTTGTAATCAACCTTTCCCCATTGCCTCCAGAAATGAACTTTCAACATGTATTTTAAAGGGCCTGAAGAGCCTTTAAACCCCCCTCCCCCCTCCAAAAAAAAAAAAAAAAATTATAATAATAATTATAATAATAATAATAATACAGCGAGATCTGTGAATGAACCTTTAAACCGTTTTTAACAATGTGACGGATTTTGTATACTAAACTAGAAGAAAACTAAATGTAAACTTCTCCCAAACTGTCAGTTTGTCTCTTGCAATAAAGCGAAAACACAAAAGATTGACTAATGGACTGTGGACAAAAGAATTGGTCATGCATGCCACACCTTCTGAACGTTATGATAGCCCCACTTAGTCAATCTATGATACTAGCACTACTAGTTTCCAAGGTTTTCAACAAAAAAAAATCAAATAATTCAAATTGTAGGCTTAACCATACAGATATATCAAGGAAGCTTCAAATTCAGAGTACAACCAAACAAGGATTTCTAGTTTGGGGCCACCTTACAAATGAAAGGCAGGTCCCTTTCACAGGAAAGGTCGTTCCAAGACAGGAGGATATCATCTCCTGCGTTCCTACGCCACAAATGGACGCAGTCCTCGTTGTTATCACCGTTGGACGGCTGACCAGACACCCATCGCACGAAGTTTAGACCGGATCCATCTGACCAAATGAAAGGTCCGCTTGAGCCTAGTGTTGTCTGGTAGGCACCAATCCAAACCCCATACTCACCCTGTCCAAGACAACAACAAAGAAGTCAGTAAAAAAAGAAAATCAGTAAAATCAGATCAGAAGAAAAGTGAATATATCATTGCTTATCAACTGAATGTAATATGGCTTCTTATATAGGGCTCATATCCGTGACGCTGTGATGCTCATGCAGGCGCGGATCCAGGATTTCTAAGGGGGGCGGGGGAGGGAGGGGCCCAATTATTTTAATTTTTGCTCTTGAAAATTAGAAAATCGGGCCGGCCAAAAGTTTGCTCAGTGTATTTACCCCATTTAACCGAAACAAATATGTATGTGTATATATGTTGCCAGAGAACCCTCCTACCAAAATCTGATGTATTTTAACTATACTTAGTCAGCTCCCATCTGTTTTCCTTTCTCCTTTATCCTCTTTCTCTCTGCATTTGTTTCTCTTTCTTTCTTACTCATTGTTTTTATATCCCGCTCTCTTTACTCACCCCCTCCCTCCCCCTCTCTCTCTCTCTCTCTCTATCTCTCTCTCACACACACACACACACACCCACTTAAGCTCTGTATCTCTCTTTCTTCTACGATAATAAACCTAATGTATTGTTTCCACTTAGTACATGTTACATTTGTTTGCATTAATCAGAGGGCGTCCTTGTAAGATATTGCTCAGAGCCGTGTGAACAATGATTGCGTATTGTTGAACCACGGCGTATATTGTTTGTTCGGAAAGCACAAAGAATGTAAACCAAATGTCTCCAACACTTTCATCAACTTCGATTCCATATATTCATGATACTGCAACAGTTCGATCTTTTATGTTGCAATACGTGGGAGGCCCATGCCTATTTTTTTCACGAAAAGGCTGTACTATCAGGGAACATTTGTACTTCATTCCAAACTGACATACAAAAAAGTTCACAAATCTTACACCGTAACCGGACCTAAACCATGCCCAGGAAACTTTTCTTAAAGGGCAAAAAAGAGCAATCCAAACTTTGTAATACGTTAATTTGAATGAAAGCAGAAAAGCCAGAGAAGCAGAATGGTGAAAGTTCGAAACATATCGGTCCAATAATACAAAAAAAAAAGTTATAAATGACACCTATGCGAATCTCAAATTGTCAACTTTGTCAGTAGAGTGTAATGTAGTGACGGATAAGTCTCTCATTTGTCGTGTACAAAAGTATCACTAATTTCTGTTTTTATCCCGAGTGCCTTCACCCTTTGGGCACTACTCAAAATATATTTATGGAGAGTATATTAGTTACAGATCCTCAAAAAATAAAAGACCATCCAAAGTCATACATTTTTCGAAAATTAAAATTTCAGTCATTTGTTGTGTTGGAACAAGTGGGAAAGTTGTCCGCTTCTACGTCACATAGACACTATGGCCCGAATTCACAAAGCAAGGTTTGAGCTCAGACCAAGGTTTGAGGTCAAACCTCCTTTTGTTTCGCCAAACCTTCTTTTGTTATTTACAAACCTGGTTTGTAAATAACAAAAGGAGGTTTGGCGAGACAAAAGGAGGTTTGAGCTCAAACCCGGTCTGAGCTCAAACCTTGCTTTGTGAATTCGGGCCTACATATCGTTTCAGCCAACTTGAAGAACCCATACCGATAAAGATTGTAGCTTTCAAAAATTCATAACTTTCTCAATTTTAGTCCGATTTCTTTAACACTTTCACCAGTGTCCTTCTCTAATTTTCCTTATTTCTTCTAGAGTTGTTTGCTATCAAGGTCGGATTTCCTTTTCACTAACAGTGATGCTTGCAGAAGAGCGGGAAAGGTCGTAAGCGAAGGCGTTCTCCTGTTCCGTGTGGATGGATACTAAATCAGCCCGTCCGTTCAAGGAATAGTGATCCCTGCAGCGATTCCGAGCCTCTAGCCAAGTGACCGGCTCCCCGAAGTAACGGTAGCAGTTCCCGCTAAATAAAAGCCAGAACGGGGGACATGGATGACACGCATGTGCATCTAAGCCGTAAGTTGCCACGGCTAGAACGGCCATTGATTCGAGCAGAAGCTTCATGTTGATTACTAGAGTGTCAAAGAAGAAATGTGAAAAACTATTACAAATTAACGACTTAAATGTACACCCAAAAATTACCAATCATACATGTTTAATCTAGCGTACCATAATTTTATTTAAAGGACGTTGCCCAAACCTCCTCGCCAGGAATTTTTGACCCAAACATCAAAGCATCTAGCAATATAAACGCCAATCCTTTAATGTCTGCAGACTCATACTGAAAATGAGTAAGGGTGTCGGTTTACTTCAGAAACAACAACAAATCTTAATTAACAAAGGCATCCTTTCTTCTGTTCGTAAGATATTTGAGGACTTCTTCCTCGTCCCTGGCAATAAAATTCTCTAAAATCCGCTGAATATTCTAGACAAGTTAAGATTCTTTGCAAGAGATAGAAATGCCACAGTAGTGTAAACCAGGTCATGGCCAATGATTATCAAGCGTAGAATTCTTGTTCAGATTAGCTCGTCAAGAGGTGCAATTTGTTGGTACCACCTCCTCGCCAGGGGGGAAAGCTTCATTGTGCCGTATCACTTTACCCCCCCCCCCTGTTACACCCACAAATGTAATAACGCCCATAAATGTAAAAACGCCCACAAATGTATACACTTTACCCACAAATGTAATAATTTCACCCACAAATGTAATAAACACTTTACCCAAAAATGTAATAATGACTTTACCCACAAATGTAATAATTTGTATGAAGTGATATTTTGTCGAATTTGTTAAAAACTAAAACCCTGTAATAAAGCATGGGTATAGCGCGCGGTCTTTACTCCAGACCCGGTTATTTCAAAAATTTAAAAAATCTTCAAAATTAAGACCCCATAATCCTTTTCCTTTGGAATAACATGAGAATCGAGCGTAGTCTTTCCTCCAGACCCGGTTATTCAAAAGTATACAAAAAACTTTTAAACTAAGACCCCACCATCTTCCAAACTAAGACCCGGTAATAAAGCTTGGGTTTAGAGCGTAATTTTTCTTCCAGACCCGGTTATTTCAAAACTTTTTAAAAATCTTAAAAATAAGACCCCATCATCCTTTTCCTTTGGAATAACATGAGTATTGAGCGTAGTCTTTCCTCCAGACCCGGTTATTCAAAAGTAAAAAAAAAAAAAAAAAAAACTTTTAAACTAAAACCCGGTAATAAAGCATGGGATTAGAGCGTAGTCTTTACTTCAGACTCGGTTATTTAAAAAAAAATGTGTATAAGAATATACGTACTTTACTACTAAAAAATATTATGCAAAACCAGACATAGTTATCATCCAAAAACAATTTACTAAGAGAAATCTTATGTTAAAATACTTGGAATATTATGAAAGGCTTGCTGGGTAGCAACATTAAAGCCTTACTATCAATGACACTTGATGGTCAAGTGTCACACCAAAAGAGTATTGCATGTTACAATGTTAATATCTATTTTGTGACCCTTTTTATCTAATTAGTAAACATCTCAGAGGTTGAGAGCAAATAGTAAGTTTTGAAAGTTATAGGCATTTTTTAGGGAAATGTATCCCTAATAGTAAGTTGCTCTGAAGGAAAGCAGAAACTCTTTGAAGAACCCGGCTCATTAATATAATTATAAAACCATTGAAATCGAGATGATCAAAAATTCATGTATACACAGGAGGGGGAACAAAGAGCGAAACAAAGAGAGATATAAAGCAGAGGGGTTCTACTACATACATATCTTTAAAGCCTCAGCTAATATGGAAGAAAATAGAAGTAAAATATACTTCTTCATTTCGCTTCAGTCACGTCATGAAATTAAATCACCTTCTTTTCTCCTCCTGTTTGCCTTAAACACTTCTTCTCACAAACTTAAAAAATACACTTCAAACTACATAGTCTACCCACATACACTCGTTTCTTCTATTTTACATTTTTAACTCACTTCCGTGTTTAAAATCCCAAATTGCTCATACTACATCAAAGCGATACATAATACAATCTCACCCAATCTAGATGTCAGCTGCTATTCTTACCTTCGTAATATAAATTCAAAAAGAACGTTGACAACGTAGAGACTCCTTCGATAATGAAAACTTTGTCGAAAGAAGATTAATTCAGCAATATCTACTCCTAATTAGAATTTCAGACGGGTCAAGAAGGCGCTGAGTCGCATATCATCCAACTTGAAACTACTGCGCATTTGGCGATGATATAAATGTACAGCAGGCGCGGATTTGGGCGCCTACATAGCCGGACCCATGCACCCCCCCCCCCCCCTTGAAGCTAAAAAAAACGTGAGAAAGAAAGAAAAAGAAAGAGAAAAGGGTAATAGTAATCATGCATATGGCACAGGCCATGAAAATGTCATTGACATTGTCGTTAACCATGTCATTAACGAGATATGAAGCGAACAAAATCCATACATAAAAAAAGGGGAACAAAAATTTAGATTCTGACGAAATTAATAGGTGCTCTGTTACGCTATGGGGAAGATAACATAATTCAAAATGTTATGCGACTGGTTAAGATGTCACAAGCTATTATTTAATTTGAGGAAAACGATGTATGTATTATTCCATTCTAAAAGGGAAACAATATCCATCAAACACTGACCCGATAGGAATTAAAAATACTGTTATCGAGAGACCTGAGTCATTAATTTTCTTTGGAATTCTCATTCGTGAATAACTTTACAGGAAGTTTCATATGGTTAATATACACTGTCGCTCATTTAGTTGGAATATTTTGTTTGATTTATTCCTAATAGATCTAGTTCATAGTATACATTCTCAGATTTTATTATATAATTTGTCAGTATTTGTTTTGCGTGACTGCTAAAGCATGTGTATGCTACTATGCTTATCAACTATTGGACCTACGCCCTTAAGTCATAAATGACAGTAATGAGGATCAGTACCCCCACAAAAGGGCACTAATATAGCACATCGACACGGTTTTGATCCTGGGGCCTCACAGCTACGAGGCCATTGCTTTGCCACTGAACCATGACTGTACGCAGCGGGGGCTAGGGTAGGGGGCAGTTTCCACAAATAAAAAACAACAAAGAAAATGCAATAAATTATCAATAATTCATTGAATCCCCCCCCCCGGTCCCCTACAAAAAACAAATCTTCTATGTGCCTTTGCTTTGAGCCATACTGCATGGCCATACAGAGGATTTTGTTATGTAAGTGACCAGGGAGAATTTCAATGAATTATTGAACATTTATTGCAATTTTGTATTTTTTGTATTTTTTGGAACTGTCCCCTACCCAGCCCCCGCTGCTTACAGTCATGGATCAGTGGCCAAGCAATGGCCTCGTATCTGTGAGGGCCCAGGATCAAAACCGCGTCGATGTGCTATATTAGTGTCCTTCTGTGGGGCATTAGTCCTTATTTCTGTAATTTATGACTTAAGGGCGTAGGTCCCCTAGTTGATAAGCGTAGTAGCATACACATGCTTTAGCAGTTTCGCAAAACAAACACTGGCAAATTATTATTTAATAAAATCTGAGAATGTATATTATTATCTATAAATTCCATAAATTGGGGTAAAACAAAAATATTCCAACTATATGAGCGACAGTGTATATTCTAAGATTTCAGGAAGCATAGGTGTTTCATCCAAACTCCGAAATTTGTTACCTACCAATCTATATTGATAAACTATTTATTTTACAAAAACGTGCAATGTGACTGATAAAATAGAGTGACTTTCGCAATCCCAGTCTAGCACTATTTGTTAAATAAAGAATTCTTCCAGAGTTTGAACTCTCAGTTTTAATGTTTAAGTATCACAAAGGGATTTTCCCAGTATTTTCCATAATATGGTTAGAACAAATTCTTCATTCAATCTTATCACACTCGTATCCGGGAAAATCTCTGTGTTTGTATTGCTTATGTGTGTTTGAGTGTGCTTGGTAAAGTCTGTTGATCCGTAGGTCATCTGAGGTGACAGCTGCTTGCGGAAGAGGAAAGAAAAGATCATGAGAGTTCAAAGTAACAGGAAAAAACACACATCGCGTAGCCCTACTTTGTGACAATATGTGGAAAGTCCCCAAACATGATCTCGAAAAATAATCATACTATCTTTGCTTCAAGCCTTCTCAGTTTACTAGGCAGATATCCTGATAGTTTGCAGACACAAAGCCTAGCCAGTCGCTGTGTCTGCACAGTGAGTTTCAAATCAAAGTCTGTTCGAGCACACAGGTTTCAGACACAGGAGTGGATTCATTGACTATGACGCGAGTAAGAAGGGTATTAATACTCCGTTCTAATAGGCCTATGTATAACAAAATCCCTCTGGTTCAAGTTTTATTTTAATATCCATATCGTCAGGAATAACGATAGATCCATGTTTTTAAGCAATTTACCTTCTCTTTTTTTCCTTCTTTTTTCCTGTGCCAAAAGACTGTGGCGCGCAGTCGTGTAGTGACCAAGATAACAGCTGGGGGCTCACAAAGTCCTATCTTCCCCCTTCTTCTCGTGGGCCTACGATCCTGTGGTGAAGGTGTAATTTAAAGGTGCTACACAGCAATCCCCCCTCCCCCCCCCCCAAAAAAAAAAAAAAAAAAAAAAAAAAAAAAAAAAAAAGTAAACAATAATAATAATAATTAAAAAAAAAAATAATAATAATAATAATAACAAAAATAAAGGTGATATTTAATTGTGTTTTGGTTACATTTTTGTATTCTAATTTATTTTAATTTTCACATTTTGTTTGGTTAATTTTGGTTTTGGTTTGTTCTGTTTTCACTTGACCAGGATTTTTGGGACGTCAGTTGTGCTCCTCAGGTTATTACCGAATACCCTCAACTCCACTAGTGACTCAACGAAATCATTCCAACAGGGCCCTGCCCTTCCGCTCTTTCTGTTACTGGTAAGATAATATTTACTAAGGAATATGAACAAGTAAACCCTTTCCTTTTCACGTGATAATGTACGTACTTATTCCGTTACACGTTTCTTTTTTATTAATTCCTTGTTGTTTTAGGTGAAAATCATCAGGAGGTTTGTGGAGCCAGGATATCGCATGATTTTCTCTTATATTATGACCCCCTAGGTCATAACCTGTTCTGTGCCGATTCTCTGTATAATTTTGTTTTTAAGCAATGGGATTCCGCTTTTAGGTATGAAAAATAAACATTACGATAGTTCACCGGACACTTTGGGTGCAAAATAAGTTAAATCCCTTTGTGCTACATATGATTTTACTGGGCTGTTCAATTAATTAAGAATGAACAAAACAGAAAACAAAACATATATAAAAGAATAAAAGAAAGGAAAAATAATGAAAATATGCTTCGCTTTTTCCAAGTACCCCAAAAGTGCTCGTTCAACGTAGGGAAAAAATCAATTTGCTTCATTAGCTTAAGTGCCTGTTTCTTTTTGTCCCCTTTTTTCCAGTCCCTTTTCACCTCTGATAAGTGTCCCTATTCAAATCTGAGAGGTGCCTTTGTACTTAGATAAGTGTCCCTTTTCCTTTTTAGTAAGGTGCCCCTTTTTATCTCTGATGATAGCCCATAATCCGGTATTATTAGTGCCCATTTTACTTTAAAAAAAAAAAAACTTTTCAAACTATTCTTAATTTGCAGGCACAGATTCTAATTTGCCATAGCTCTGCCAGTCTCTGACTGTGTCATCAAGCATCTCAAGGCAACGTCAGCATAGTCTTACAGACACTTTTACGCACAATGACTGATAATAGCATCTTCGTGCAAACTAAACTCTTCTTTGCTTGTACCTGTTTGAAGTATAGTGCCAGTTTAGTTATAGCAGTGTGCTTGTACTAATAGTATTTCGAGCTTAGATTTCTGTTCGTTTTATTATACCTTGATTGTAGTCAAATGTGATTGATAACCTGCCTTAACTGTTAAAAACAAAAAGTTGGGAAGACGTTACTGGGTAAATCGAATTTTTGCAAATTGTGTCCGATAATTGGGTTATTTTCCCCCAAGCATTTACTATATGAAATAGATTGGGTAGTTGTTACTTGGCAAATCGATGTTTGGCAAATAATGTTGTCCAATAATTGGTTTATTTTTTTCTACCAACCATGAATTTACCGACGAAATAATTGGGTAATGTTATTGGCCAAATTAAAGCTGGGCCATTTTGTCCAACATTTGTGTGATTTTCTCCAAACCATTTACTACATGTATAATTACCCAATTAAATGTTCAAAATTAGATGGACACATGTTACTGGGCGAACTAACGGGCAACAATTATGCAACAATATGGTTCTGTTCATACACTGTCGCTCATATAGTTGGAATATTTTTTGTTTTAACCCAATTTATGGAATCATTTTAGAAATAATTTATTCCTTATAGATCTAGATAATAGTATACATTCTCAGATTTTATTGAATTATAATTTGCCAATGTGTGTTTTGCGTGACTGCTAAAGCATGTGTATGCTACTATGCTTTTCAACTAGGTGACCTACGCCCTTAAGTCATAAATGACAGTAATGAGGATTAATGCCGAAAAAGGGCACTAATATAGCACATCGACTCGGTTTTGATCCTGGGGCCTCACAACTACGAGGTCATTGCTTTGTCACTGAATCATGACTGTACGCAGCAGGGGCTAGGGTAGGGGGCACTTTCCATAAATAAAAAAGACAAAGAAAATACAATACATTTTCAATAATTTATCGCATTTTACCCCGGTCCCCAACATAACAAAATCTTCTGGACGGCCATGCATTATGACTCAAGGCATGGGCACACAGAGGATTATTTTGTTGTAACTAAAATATTCCAACTATATGAGCGACAGTGTATGTTATAGGTATCGTGGTCGAGTGGATATGTCACAGGACTATGAATCACAAGGTCCGCCGTACGAGTCCCGCCGCGGCATTTAATAGTGTCCTTTTATATATAATATTTTATCCAACTTATTTGCCCAACTAATGTCTAATATGCTACACATTATTGAGAGAATTGGGCGAATTTCTGATTGGGTAATCTTTTGTTGATTGAAAGTTGGGTATTTTGTTTTAATCCAACACAGGATAAATCGTGCGAAATCTTGAATTTACCCAACAGTGGGTCGGACACATAATCTCCCTCATGTTGGGGGAAAATTGGGCAATTTTTGGCCCAATATTTTTGAGAATGTTCCACTACTGATTAAATAATGCTTACCAAAGAAATATCGTCACTAATGCCATATTATTTAGTCAAGAATCTGGCCGATTCAGTATTTAATATTCCCCACTACCCCACTCTCCCCTTTCTTGCTTATATTTATGAGTACCGGCTAGTTTCTGGACTAATGCCTATATAATCGATAAACGCTTGCAAAGGTATTTTAAACGTTTTCCTTCCATGTTCAGATATTCCAACTAAGTATTTGGTCGCAGGAAGGAGCCAAAACTTACTTTCTTGCTAGCAGTCGCTTGACCAGACTAGGAATAGCTCGTATTCTTTTTAAATTTTACCCAAAATCAAAGGGAAAAGTTTCGTTATTGTTCACAAAAGCTTAATACCAGATTGTTAAACGCTTATTTTTAAAAGTTGTCTTGGGATCCACTTCTCTCTTTACGAATGGGGTCCAGGGGCAGAGCCCTGCTGGGGGTACCAGGGAACGATGGGTATAATATGCAGGCCATGGCTCCTATAGCAACGAATTACTTTCGCTTCAATTTTTCATGATTGTCAAGATCATATTTGATATCAAGTCCAAAATAAGTGAACCATGCAGAGAACATCGAACTTATGATGTCCCATAGATTACTTGACAAATGCTCTCGTACACAGACGAAATACATGTAACCAATCCACGTTATACATCCCTCTCTTTATACCCAGTTCTTATTACTAGCCTCAATCATGTTAACCTTGAACATAATCGTAAATAAAAACAAGCGAGCAAACACACAAGCAACTAACAGTTATTGTTAGATATGACCTGTATTTCATTAACTCCAAATATAAAACCTTAAAATACAGTAGAAAGGAAATATGTTGCAGTAAATGCGATAAGAAAAAGAAAGGAAACACTATAAAACTAAGAAAGACGTTATGAAACATATAATGTTAAGTGGCATGTTACAATAATTCGTATTTTTAAATAACATATCTTTAATTTCAAGAAGCATAATTTATCTGATCATATTTGGTTGATTTTCATAGCAAAGATTTTCTTTTGAAGTTTGAAGTTTTATTTATTCCACATTTTACATTAAAAAACGGTTTATATTCTGTTTTTGATTTTGTTTGTGTATACAGGCGTATATTATTATAAGAGTAGATTACACACAAGATTTCTTTTGTTAAGATTTCAAATCAAATATAATGCACGGAAATTAAGTACGAAATTTCGAAATATGTAGATATAACAGGCAAGGCAGTACAATGTAAAATGTGGGGAACCTAAAAAAAAAGCATAGCTTGTATGTGAATAGGCTCCCGTGAATTTAAATTTTACCCTCATCTACAGACGCTAAGGTAAATAACTAGAATCTCAAAACTACAGTAAAACACCATGACAAAAGTCTACAACCAATTAAAGTATTCCTCTTAATTATATGTGAAAGTACTAAATACAAATCTAGCATCTTCTTCACAATACACTCGCTCGTGAAGAGAAGTCTGAGGGCTGGTACAGGTATTGAGTTTTTCTTATTCTTTGTAATGTCTTCTAAACAAAAATGTCCTCTAAAATTATTTGCTATGCAAATGCCTTCAAATCTGAACAAATCACGAGAGAAAGCTGAAATATTGAACCTAACCATCAAGTCACGGTGTGTCAGCACTTAATGTAACTAAATTGAGTCTCTTTTTCCATCATTTTGATGATTCCGTAGCCTCAGCGTATACTTCAATTCTCAAATACTTTGTAATAAACCTTTCACGCTTGGATTATACGGCAGGATCTGTGAATGAGCCTTAACCGATTCTAATGTGGCCAATTTTGTATACCAAACTAAAAAAAAATCTTAAATGTAAACTTTTCCAATACTGTCAATTTGTCTCTTGCAATGAAGCGAAAACACACAAGACTGACTAATGGATTGTGGAAAACAGAGTCGGTCATGCATGCAACACCCTCTAAACGTTATAATAGTCCTAATTATTCAATCATTATTGCTAGAACTAACAGTCTCTAAGGTTCTCAATATTTGTCCAAAGGATTCAAATTAAAGCCTTTAATATCCATACAGATGTATATCAAGAAAGCTTCAATTCAGGCTACATTTCTAATTTGGCGCCACCTTACAAATGAAAGGCAGGTCCCTTTCACAGAAAAGGTCGTTCCAAGATTGGAGGATATCATCTCCTGCGTTCTTTCGCCACAAATGGACGCAGTCCTCATTTCCTCCCCAATTGGACGGCTGACTCTCAACCCATTGCTCGAAATTTAGACCGGATCCATCAGACCAAATGAAAGGTCCGGTTGAGCCTGGGGTTGTCTTGTAGGCACCAATCCAAGCTCCATAGTATGGCGGCCCACTCTGTCCAGGACAACAACAAACAAATCAGTAAAAAAATAAATCAGTAAAATCAAATTAGAAAAATGTAGAGTAATCGTTGTTTATGAACTGCATGTATTAATGGCTTATGATACACTGATAATATCCCTGACGCTGTGATGCTCGTGGCACTTATACATTATTACCCTGGTTATAGCCAAGCCGCCAACGTAATCAGTGCTCACTATCCATTAATAACTGAATGGAGAGTGGCAAATATAGATTAATGTCTTGTCAAAGAACATTAGTGCAGGGCTGGCTTCCGAACCCCGTTCCTTACAATCCACAAAATTTGAAAGTTCACATGAATAGAAAAATATGCCGTTGCATTTTCACGAATTGTCACAAATCCTAACGAAAATTTATAATCGCTATTTCACCCTTCCATCTACTTTCCCTCCTCTACAACCCCTTTTCTCTCTTCTTCTTTCTTTCTTTCTTTCTCTTTCCTCAACCCCAACCCCGCCCCTCCCATGTCTTTAATCCGTTAAAATTAAAATGTACCCCACAGGCTATTTGTTCACAATATGCCTTGCAGCCTTTTGTTATGGATCACATCGAATCTCTGGGAATTGGAACATTTCAGAAACAGTCCAAACGTAGACGCAGTCACAGGGGAAAAAAAGGTGGACGTCGAAGACTTAAACAAATACCCAATCTCCCTGTCGCATCCAATCTCCCGTTCGCATCCACGTCTTCACCCACAGTTAACTTTGCATTATGGAATGCAAGATCAATTAAGAATAAAATTCCAATTTTATCAGAACTTGTTTTAACTCATGACCTTGACATTTTATGTGTCACAGAGACCTGGTTGACAGGTAATTATCGTGATGACCCACCCATTGCCGATCTTACTTCAACTCTCCCAAATTATGACATACATCACGTCCCACGTATTGGAAGGGAAGGTGGTGGTGTATGTGTGCTTCTTCGTTCTACCTTCAAAATTCACAAAACCGAACTTCAATCATTCAATTCTTTTGAATATATCGATGTAGCTGTATCATCTAACTCCCAAAAACCTCTTCGCCTCATCATTCTTTATCGGCCTCAAACAACAAAAGATAAGCAGCATTTGGCACCGATTTTCTTTCGTGAGTTCAGCACCTTCTTGGAGGATATTGCGTCTATTCCTGGTTTACTTCTCATCGCCGGAGACTTCAACTTTCATGTAGATGACTCGACTGATAGAGAGGCTACCATTTTTACAGATCTCATAACCTCCGCTGGACTTACTCAATATGTAACTGGACCCACCCACAAAGATGGACACACTCTTGATCTCATCCTAACTCGAAATACTGATAACTTTGTCTCAAATTTAAATACTACCAGTTATTTGCCGTCTGATCATTCTGCTGTGATATGTAATTTGAATATTGCGCGACCAAAACCAGCAAAAATCAAAATCTCTTTCCGTAAATTTCGCGATATTGATATTAATGTCTTTCGCTCTGATATATTAAATTCACCTCTGTATAAATCTCCCGCATCTGAATTGGACAACTTGGTTTGTCAATATGACTCTGTTCTAAATGACCTTAAAGACAAGCACGCACCTTTAATAACTCGCACAATCAGGTGTCGTCCTAACGCACCTTGGTTCAATGAAAAATTACATGAAATGAAACGGATCTTACGACGCCTTGAGCGACGTTGGGTTGCTTCTAAATTAGAAGTTGACAGACAAATTTTCAAAAACCAATGTTATGAATATAATCGCATGATCAAACAATCCAAACAAAACCATCATTCAAAAAAATTTGAAGGTTGTAATTCAAAGCAGCTATTTCAAAAAGTCAACAAATTGTGCACACCAAAAGTACCCAAGGTGTTACCTTCTGGCGATTCTGATCTTTCACTTGCTGAACGTTTTTCTGACTTTTTTACAGACAAAATTAGGAGTATCAAAAATGTTCTTAAGGATTCATCAAAAACGGATGTTTCCATATCCATGCTTGATTCCTGCAATTCTTCATTTCCTGAATTTTCACCAGTATCAGAAAATACTGTCAGAGTTATAATAATGAAATCTCCATCAACTTCATGTAGTCTCGATCCAATGCCGACATGGCTGCTTAAGAACTGTTTAGATGAGCTTTTACCAGTCATTACCAAAATTATAAACATGTCTATTCAAAGTGGTCAATTTCCTGATGTTTTGAAATCGGCACAAATCACTCCTCTTTTGAAGAAACCAAATTTGGATTGTGAAATTTTGAAAAACTATCGGCCTGTTGCCAACCTTAAGTTTCTTGCTAAAACAATTGAACGTGCTTGTGCTTCTCAAATTCAGGGCTATCTATCATCAAACAATCTGTGTAGTAAAATGCAATCTGCTTATAGATCTTCTCATAGCGTTGAAACTGCTCTTTTACGTGTATATAATGATTTGTTGTTAGCTGTGGACCAAGGTGATGAAGCTGTTTTAATACTTTTAGACTATTCTGCGGCTTTCGATACTATCAGTCATGATGTTTTTCTTGATCGCTTACGTAATAGATATGGTGTATCAGGTACTGCCTTGAATTGGTTTAAAACCTACTTTATGAATCGTTCACAATCTATTGTCATTAATGACTCATTATCCAAACCTCATGTTCCACTTGAAGGTGTTCCTCAGGGATCCGTCATCGGCCCTTTATCATTTACTCTGTACACTGCACCACTTGAAGATATTATTGAAGCGCATGGTTTAGGCCGAATGATATATGCAGATGACACCCAAGTTTATGTTGTTTTGAAACGTGATTCCGACCATTCTGTTATTACTAAACTTGAAAGATGTATAAATGATATCAAAGCTTGGTCCACTGCTAATGATTTGAAGTTAAATGAGGATAAAACTGAGGTTATACATGTAACATCTCGATTCAGAAAGTCCTCCCATTTACCATCTGTCGAAATTGCTAATGTTCCGATACAACCTGTCAAAAGTGCACGTAACCTTGGTGTCATCTTTGAAAATGATCTTAGGATGGATGATTATATAAAAAATATTTGTCGCTCAGCTTCATATGCCTTGTACAAGATAGGTCGTATTAGAAATTTTCTTGATAAAAAATCTACTGAAACGCTTATACATGCATTTATTACATGCCGTCTTGATCAATGTAACAGCCTTCTTTATGGCCTTCCGGAGTCGCACATTGCAAAACTCCAGAGAATCCAAAACTCTGCTGCCAGGCTTGTAACACGCACGCGTTCTTGTGAACACATCACCCCAGTACTTCGCGAATTGCATTGGTTGCCGGTGACGTACCGCATTATGTACAAAATTTTAGTTTTAACTTATAAATGCATTCATGAATTGGCACCAATTTATCTGCAAGAATTAATCGAGGAATACAAACCCTCACGCAATTTACGGTCATCTTCACAATTAAACCTCGTATCTACTTCTGTGTCAACTCTCTCTTATGGTAATCGTTCCTTTCGCAAAGCTTCTGCCGAACTTTGGAACAGATTACCTTTAAATGTAAAAAAACTGTCAAACCGTTAACCTATTCAAAACCAGTCTCAAGACACATTTATTCAAAATTGCGTTTGATGATTGATTAACTCTGTTCCCTTTGATGTGTATTCCATATGTATTGTAATTTGTATGTTTATTTGCATTTTTAGTTTTGTATAAGATGTAATTGTATATCAGTCTATTTTGTGTGTATAGCGCTTAGAGACTTCGGTGGTAAGCGCTTTATAAGTAACGTTTTTATTATTATTATTATTATGTCTTCCTCTTTCTTTCTTTCTCTCCCCCTCCCCCTCTCCCTCTCTCCCCTCTCTTTGCTCATTTCTTTTGATTCCCCTATTTCCGCCACTCAATAGGGGGGATAACGTGCCCCTGAGCCACGCCATTGCCATGTGTCGTCATAATTCTTGTACTTTTTGCGTTATACTTTTAGTTACCGTTAAACCCATATTTAAAAACACATACAAGTGTTTTCTGCTTTGTCGCCATAGAGCTTTTTAACTAGAGAGCTTTTATTTTTACTTTGACCCATTTTATTTAAATCATATATATACACTGTTGGTCATAATGGTGGAATAATTATTTTTACCCCAATTTATTGAATGATTTTGACAATGATTTATTCCTAATAGATATAGATATTAGTAACATTCTCAGATTTTATTGAATGACAATTGAGGAGTGTTTGTTTTGTGTGACTGCTAAAGCATGTGTGTGCTACTATGCTAATCAACTAGGGGACCTACGTCCTTAAGCCATAACTGACATTAATGGGGATTAATGCCTCATAAAAGTGCACTAATATAGCACATCGACACGGTTTTGATCCTGGGGGCTCACAGTAACGAGGCCATTGCTTAGCTAATAAATCACGACTGTACGCAGCGGGCGCTAGGGTACGTCGACGCCCCCCCCCCCCCAAAAAAAAACAAGAAAATGCAATAATTTTTCAATAATTCATTGCATTTTCCCCCAGTCCCCAACAGAAAAAAATACTCTGTAGGGCCATGCATTATGGTTCAAGGCATGCCCCCCCCCCCCCCAACAAAAAAAAAAATTATGTGTGGGGTCGGGGCAAAATGCAATGAATTATTGAACATTTATTGCATTTTTTTGTGGGGGCGTCGACGTAACCTAGCGCCCGCTGCGTACATTCATGGTTCAAGTTGGTAAAAATTGGAAAGTTGTCTGCCTCTACATCAAAGAAAAACTAACGATAGGGACTATTTGAAAAACCCATACCTATATATAGTGATTGTAACCTCACAGAATTTCTTAAGTTTCTCAATTTTTGTCTGAAAATATTCAAACTTTCACCAGTATGCTTCTCTGATTATCCCGCTTCTTCTAGAGTACTTTGCTATCAAGACAGGATTTCTCTTTAATTGAGAGTCTAAGCTTGGTTGTCCATACTTACCGTGACATGATCCGGTGTGATGCCTGCAGAAGAGCGAAAAAGGTTGTAAGCAAAGGCGTTCTCCTGTTCCGTGTGGATAGATACTAAATCAGCCCGTCCATTCAAGGAATAGTGATCCCTGCACTGATCCCGAGCCTCTCCCCAAGTGACCCGCTCCCCGAAGTAACGGAAGCAGCTCCCGTTAAATGGAAGCCAGAATTGGGGGCACGGGTGACACGCATTGGCATCTAAGCCGTAAACTGTCCCGGCTAGAACGGCCATTGATGCGAGCAGAAGCTTCATGTTGATTACTGCAGAGTCAAAGAAGAAGAGGGAGAAGAAAATGAACTATTACAGATTAACGACTTCAATTCACACCAAAGAATTACTTATCATGTATTTTCCAATCTGGCGTACGATAAGTGCAGTAATGATATATTTCGCCCCCCCCCCCCACAAACAAGTGTAAATTATTTTTGTACCACCTCCTCGCCAGGAATTGTGGGCCCAGAACTCAAAGCACCTAGCATTGTAATAGCCATTCCTTAAATTTAATGTATGCAAACTCATACTGAAAAGGAGAAAGTGTTTCCGTTTAACTTTACCCCCCCCAAAAAAAAAAAGTGTTAAAGTCATACCATTAAAATCAACCAGCCCGTTAAACACAATGATATAATTTTCGTAATCACACTGACTTAGCCTTTTGTTGTTTGATACTTTTGCTACTTGATTATGTTTCCAGTCATACCATGAGAATACTTATGCACTCGTTACCATTATATTTGTTGCAGTACGTTTTTAACAACTTTACTCGTACTCCCTATATCTCTTATATTATTTTCATTAATTCTTCTATTCTTCTTTTTGTTCTTATATATTTACATTGCATTGAGTGTATCTAGCCTATGAATAAAAGTTGTATGCTTTTACAAAGTACGCCATTTTCCCTGTATTATTTGTTTTCTATATATGTTAAATTGCTGGATTGAAGAGAAACACATGTATACACACGAGGGGGAAGAGAGAGCGAAAAAGAGGGGAAAAAAAGCAGAGTTGGAAGAGAAACAGGGGATCTACATATTTAGCTTTAAAGCCTCAGTTTATATTGAAGAAAATAGAGGTAAAATACACTGCTTCATTCCGCTTTACCTGCATCATAACATTATAACCTTCGTTTCTCCTCCTGATTGCCTCTAACACTTCTTTTCACAAACTTAGAAATGCACCCCAAACTACATAGTCTACCCACATATACTCGTTTCTTCTATTTTACATTTTTATCTCACTTCCGTGTTTAAAATCCCAAATTGTTCACACTCCATCAAAGCGATACACAATACAATCTCACCCAATCTAGACGTCAGGTGCTATTCAAATCTATGTAATTTCCAAAAGAACGTTGATAATGTAGAGACTCCTTCGATAATGAAAACTTTGTCGGAGGAAGATTATATCATCAATATCTAATTTGAGCTTCAGACGAGTCAAGATGGCGCAGAGTCGCATATCGTCCAACGTTAACTACTGCGCATTTTGCAGTGATATGCATGCACAGCAGGCGCAGATTCAAGCGGGGGCATAGCCGTCCCGTACCCCCTTGTTTTGGCGGTTAAAAAGAGAGAAAGAAAGGAAAAGAAAGAAGATGGGTAAAAAAAAAAAAAATGCCCCCTAGGAGGTGGGTGCAGGGAGGGGGGAAACTTTGAATGAAGCGCGGAAGCTTTGAAAGAAGACGATTCGTTGAACCTTTCTCGACTCATAATCCTTGTCTGATTTCAGTCCGCCCCTCCTTCGCGGCGCGCGGGAAGCTTTGACGTATTATTAGACAAAGAAGACGATTCGATGTACCATTCTCGACTCTTAATCCTTATCTAATTCAGTTACTTCCCCTACCGAGCAAAGCGCGGAGATTTTGAAGTTTCATTAAATTATTAGAGAAAGAAGACGACTCAAAGTACCGTTCTCGACTCTTAATCCTTGTCTGAACCCCCCCCCCTTTCGCGAGGATAGGAGTTATGTATGCTGAAGAAGACTATTGGTTGTACCTTTCTCGACTCGAATCTTTGTTTGAATTCAGTCCCCTCCCCCTCCTCCTGCGCGAAGCTTTGACGTATTATTAGACAAAGAAGACGATTCGTTGTACCTTTCCCGACTCTTAATCCTTATCTGTATTCAAATTCCCCCTTTCCGCGCAAAGCGCGGAAGCTTTGACGTTTCATTAATTTATAAGGGAGAAAGAAGACGATTCGTTGTACTGTTCTCGACTTCTTTTCTCTTTTTCTTCCTATACGTCCTTTTACTTCTTTCCATCTCTTTCTCTCTTTCTTTCTTTTTTTTTTGGTTCTCTAGGATTTGTGTTAAGTCTGTTGATCCGTAGATCATCTGAGGTGGCATCTGCTTCCGGATGAGGAAAGAAAAGATCATGAGAGTTGAAAATAACAGGAAATAACACACATCGCATAGCACTACTTTGTGAAAATATGTTCATATAGCTCCGTTCAGTCTCATTTGGGAACGCCCCCTATCGGCAGAGTGCAACTGCCTAAAATAAACGTTAGCCTATGGACTTCTACACACAAAAAAATCGTTAAAAATTCATTATTTTTTTTTGTTTAAACGAAAAGCACATCCATCCCGACGTACGTTATCACTAGCTCTTTCATTGGAACCCTCATGTCCCATTGACTTTTGAAAGTTCACCCACCGTAATTTGATCAAAAATTTGATCATTTGTGCTAATCAGGTCATTACCGAATACCCTCAGCTCCATTCAGAACCCAAGAAATAATTCCCACTGGGCCCTACACTTCCCCTCCTCCTGTCACTGGTAAGATGCTATTTACTACGGAATATGAACGATTTTAACCCTTTCTATTTCACGTAAGAATGTACTTACTTGTTTCGTTACACAATTCTTTTTTAAAATTAATTCCTTGTTGCTTTGAAGACCGTCAATACTACTGGGCCAGAAGGGACTAGACCACACACCGAGGTCACTGACAGGTTGTTATCTCATTAGCTCAGCTCTCAACTAACATAAGAAAAAGAGGATCATGGGGGACCAACATGCACCGATTGGGGAAGTTTTCTATATAGAGGGAGCAAGTAGCTACAAGAAGGACAGTGGGGCTTAAACAAAAATCATCAGGAGGTTTGTGGAGCCAGGATATTGCATGATTTCCTCTTATATTATGACTTAGGAGGTCATAACCTATTCTGTGCCGAATCTGTGTTTAATTTTTTTTTAAATCTATTATATTCCGCTTATGGGAATGAAAAAATAAACATTACGATAGTTCACCGGAAACTTTGGGTGCAAAATAAAGTGAATCCCTCAATGTGATCTTACTGAGCGTTTAAATTAATTTAAAATGAACAAAAGAGAAAGAAAAGGAAAAAAGAAAGGACAAATTATGAAAATAGGCAAGAAAGATAGAAAAAGAAAATGAAAACTGTTATATTATTAGAAAGGACAAAAGAAATAAACATGGAAATAATTGAAATTAAAAGAAGAACAAAAATTAACTTAATAATAAAGAAAGAGAGAAAAAAATAGGGATTCGCTTTTTTCACGTGCCCCAAAAATACCCAGAAGGGAAAAATGATCCATTTTCTTCCTAATAAGTGCCTCTTTCTCTTTATACCCTTTCCCCCAGTCCCTTTTCACCTCTCAGTGATAAGTGTCCCTATCCAAATCTGAAGGTGCCTTTGTACTTTGACAAGTGTCCCTTTTCCTTTGTAGTAAGGTGCCCGTTTTCATCTCTGATGATAGCCCATGTTTTGGTATGATAAGTGCCCATTTCCTTTCAAATAAGTGATTTTTGCCTTCTGAATAGTGCCCCTTTTTTCTTTATAATAATTGCCCCTTTACCTTCCTAAGAGTACCCCATTTTAATATACCCATACAGGTTTAAAGACGAGATTTTTTTGCCCTTCAAATTATCTCCCAAATTGAGTTGTAAAATCAATTTACGACAACAAAAAAAAGCACGAGTGAAACCACCGGATAAATCAGATCATTCAGCAGTGCATGTTTCTCTTTTTTTAAAGCCTGTAGCGTAATGGTACATGTAGATATTTGTCACCTCATGCTTTTCCTACACTACCATGTGCATCAAGTAGGGTTAGTGTTAGGGTTGTGGCTATTTTTAGAAACATGCCTCCACTACTAATTAAATCATGCCTACCGAAATAATTACCGTCACATATAAGTCAAGAATCTGGCCAATTTAATATTGAATAATCTCTACCACTCCGATCTCCTCGTACTTGCTGCAAGCAGAAGATGACGTGACGCGGGCGTACGAATTCGTTGATGTTGAAGGATGTGTAGATAATGTCGCAGAGATAACATATAAAAACTCGCTAGTTCCTGGACTCATGCCATATTAACCCATTATCTGGGCAATTGATAAACGCGAGCAAAAGTTTATTTTTAACGTTTTAAACGCCTATTTTTTTTTTAAATGAAGAATTTCCCTTACTTCTTTTCCTTGGTATGTTGCAAGTTCCTCTCCTACTAACTTAAGCCATGGTCACAAGTTAATGGCTATTCACCTCTGCATTGCCGGATCCGGAATTCCCCCCCCCCCAAAAAAAAAAGGGGGGGGGGGGGGACAAAGTACGTTTGCGCAAAGCGCATTGCTAGCGCGTAAGATATATCCCTTATTGAGGATGTGGTGACTCGTGAGCTTGTAAAAGCTATCTAATTAGAGCACTTCGGCATTGTCAGAACTTTCAAGATAGCCGTCTTGATCGATAGAAACACACACACGCACTCTTTCTCTCATAAGGACAATTTTATACCAGAAATTGTTGGATCCACTTCTGTCTTTACGGATGGGTTCCAGGGGCTAGTCCTCCAGGGGTCCTAGAGGAACGATTGGTATAATATGCAGTTCATGGCTCCCATAACAACAATTTTTTTTTCGCTTGAAGTTCTTATGATAGTCAAGATCTAATTTAAAGAAAGTCTTTAGTCCTAAACGCATGAAATCAAGTCCGAAATAAGTGAATCATGCAGGGAACATCGAGAAGAAATGAAACATTAAAAAACAAAGAAAAATATAATGAAACATATGTTCAGTGGTACCTTACGATAGTTTGCTTTTTCAAAAAACATTTCTTTAAAGGGATAGTTGAGTTCTGTTGCAGAGGGCGCTACACAATTTTTTTTTTTTTTGTGAGATAATGAAAAACTGAGTGTCAAATTTGAAAGAACATAATATTTAAATAACAAAATCATCTTTGTTTGATAAAAATCGGTTCACAGACGGCTGCAATATAACGATTTCTAATACTTGTGTACCACCCTAAATATTAGATATTTTGAAAATTTAAAAAAAAACCGTTGGAAAAAACGAAATAACGCCTTTTACGTCGTATTTCAGCCAATGCCAATTTTGGCTTTTTTGTTGGCATTTCTGTGTGCTTATATCACCCACAATTAGCCGGCTCATGTATTGTGATTTTTAATTAAATAATTTGTTTGTTGTTGTTGAAAGTGGAGCTGAATTGGTATGGTCGTATTGGCTAAATTTCACACATTTTAGGGTCTAAAATTACCTTCATAGCAATTTTAGGTTCTAAAAGAGCACTAAAAATGTAATAGATAAGAATAAGAGCAATAGCCATGCAATTTGAAGGCATTTGCGGTCTGAAAACAGAACTCAACTCTCCCTTTAATTTCAAGAAGCATAATTTATTTAATCACATTTTGTAGATTTCCATGGCAAAGATATTTTTTAAAAAAACAGTGAGTTTAAATTTCACTCTTATCTACAGACGCTAAGTTAAATGACTAGAATTCCAGAACAACAGTTAAACACAATGACAAAAGTCTGAAACCAATTGAAAGTATCCTTAATTATATCCGTAGTACTCAATAGGGGTCTAGCATCTTGTTGACATTGCATTCGCTGGTGGAGAGAAGGCTGAGTTCTGGTACAGGGAAAAGACTTTTGGGGTTTTCTCATTCGTTTTAATGTGTTCCTTTTGTTTAGCTTCAATAATATTATGGCAACAATTTCATCTGATATGAATCGCTCTGCAAATGTCTTTATTTTTAAATATTACGAGCAATAGTTAAAAATATTGAAACAAATTACATGCCACAGTACACGTGGGTGTCCCATATACCCATTTCCATGAGCACTAAACGTGACTAAATTCGAATCTCTTTTTCCATCATTTTGATGACTCCATATTACCTCAGCGTATACAGCAATTCTCAAATACTTTGTAATCAACCTTTCCAAATTGCCTCCAGAAATGTACTTTGAACATGTATTTTAAAGGGCTTGAAGTGCCCATACACCCCCCCCCCAAAAAAAAAAAAAAAAAAAATAATAATAATAATAATAATAATATTAATAATAAATAAATAAATAAAACAATTTAAACAAATGGTTGATTAATATGGCGGGATCTGTGAAGGAGCCTCAACCGTTTAACAATGTGACGGATTTTGTATACTAAACTAGAAAGAAAACTAAATGTAAACTTCTCCCAAACTGTCAATTTGTCTCTTGCAATAAAGCAAAAACACAAAAGACTGACTAATGGACTGTGAAAAATAGAATTGTTCATGCATGCCACACCCTTTGAACGTTATGATAGCCCTACTTAGTCAATCTATGCTGCTAGCACTACTAGTTTCCAAGGTTTTCAGAATGTTGTCAAAGAATTCAAATTGTAGTCTTAACCATACAGATACATCAAGGAAGCTTCGAATTCAAGGTACAGTCGAATTTCTAGTTTGGGGCCACCTTACAAATGAAAGGCATGTCCCTTCCACAGCGATTGTCGTTCCAACCTATGAAGATACCATCTCCTGTGTTCGTACGCCAGAAATGGGCGCAGTCCTCGCTGTTACCACTGTTGGACGGATTACCTGTCAACCATTGCTCGAAGTCTAGACCGGATCCATCAGACCAAATGAAGGGTTCGGTTGAGCCTGATGTTGTCTGGTAGGCACCGATCCAAGCCCCAGCCTGTCCAGGACAACAACAATTTTGTTATTATTTTTAATCAGTCAAATCAGATCAGAATAAAAGTAAATTTGTCATTATGTTTTTTTTATATAGCGCTCATATCCGTGACGCCTTGATACTCATTGCACTTTATAATTATACATTATTTCCCTGGTTATAGCCAAACCGCCAACGGATGGGTGGAGAGTGGCAAATATAGATGAATTTATTGTCAAGGACATTAGTGCAGGGCTGGCTGGCTTCAGAACCACTTTCCTTAAAGGTGAAATTTAAAGAAGATCACAAATATGTCAACTAATGTATCACTAGAAACTGGTAAGCTAACATGGCCATCGTATAAGTTTTAGGTCAACTACATATCGGGTGATTTTTAAAAATACAAATACAACCACCTCCATAGCAGCTGGGATATACGAGAGATTCGCCAGGAAAATAACGATATTTTAATGTCACTATATGTACCAACACTGCCCAAGCAGACGACATCCCTAGAGAATAAACATAGTTGCAAAGCTAATATTTGTTAAATTATAATGTTTAGTGTATATAAATGCAATGGCGTGTCAAACCATTCAAAAGGGGAAATGACCCGATACTGATAACTAAAATCTTTTGCTTGTGAATACACAGGATAGGGATTAATTAACAATCAAAGAAACCAGACTTTCAAATTGAAAAAAAAAACCGGAATGATATTAATGACGGCATTTTTCCCCTCTTGAAACGCCGAACATACCCCGGTGTGTGCAGCTGAATATACAATGGCGTCTTATTTTGTTTACAAGCGACAGATTCCTTTATTTTTGTATCGCTGCATTTGTCATCAAAATAAAACCATGCGCGGGGTTTAGAGTGAGACAATAGAATATAAATTTAGCCTGACGGTAGTGAAGTAAGAGAAAGAACTCAAGAGAAGATGAAAACACAGGCACTAGAAATGTGTGAGATGTTATGGGACATCGTCTGCTTGTGCAAGTCATGTCCATACTGTGATCTCACACATCTCAGCAGCGTTCGGAGAGCTCTTCAGGTGCTATGCCGGGGCTGTATTTAAGCGTTTTGTAATTACTAATAATCATTACTTCGAATGTTTCCAAGCATTGAATTTTGATAACCTTGTCGAATAGTTTGGGGATAGTTTTTCGGGGGTAATTTTCCGCGGGTGATTGCTCAGAGCCGTGTAAACAAAGATTGCGTATTGCTGGACCACGGCGAATATTGTTTGTTGGAAAAGCACGAATAATGTGCATTAGCGTGTCCCCCACGGAAGCCGAGTTGGCCAATCTATGTGCATAATTGGCTCTGTTGAAGCTTTTAAAAAATGAAAAATAATCATCACTGACTTTGGGTATTTTTCAACATTTTTCAAAAACTTCGACCCATTAGCACTTGTTGCATGTTATCAAGTCCATATTTATAATACTGCATTAGTTGGATCTTTTATGTTGCAATTAGTGGGAGGCTCCATGGCCCTTTCTTTTACTATCAGGGGACTTTTCTTAACTTCATTTCGAACTGATATAAACAAGGGACGGAAAAGCTCACAATTCTTTCACCTTAACCGGAACTTTAACCCTACTATCTTAACCCAGACAATTTTCTTAATGGGCAATCCAACACTTGTAATACGTTAATTTGAACGAAATAAGAAAAGTCAGAGAAACAGAATGGCAAAAGTTTGAAATAAGTCGGACCAATATTAACAAAGTGATGAAAGTTTGAAATATGAGATCACTACAGCTATGCGAATCTCAAATTATAAATTGTGTCAGTTGATTGTGACGTAGCGAGGTCAAACTCTCTCTCATTTGGCGTGTACAAAAATATCACAATTTTTAGTTTTTCTCGTAAATTCCTTCTCCCTTGGGGCACTACTCAATATATATTATACTAGATAGCATATTATCATTAGTCTTCTAAAATGAATGACCCTCCCAAGTCATACATTTCTCGAAAATTGTAATTTCAGTCATTTTGTGTGTTGGCACAAGTGGAGAAGTTTCTTCTAGAGTAGTTTGCTATCAAGGTTGGATTTCCCTTTAATTAACAGTCTAAGCTAGATCACATATATTTACGTCAACATGATCCGGTGTGATGCCTGCAGAAGAGCGGAAAAGGTCGTATGCGAAGGCGTTCTCCTGTTCCGTGTGGATGGATACCAGATCCGCCCGTCCGTTGAAGGAGTAGTGATCCCTGCAGCGATCCCGAGCCGCTTCCCAAGTGACCCGCTCCCCGAAGTAACGGTAGCAGTTCCCGTTAAATGAAAGCCAGAACTGAGGGCATGGACGATACACATTGGCATCTAAGCCGCGAAATGCCACGGCTAGAAAGACCATTGATGCGAGCAGAAGCTTCATGTTGATTTATACTGGAGAGTCAAAGAAGAAGAGTGAGAAACTATTCCAAATTAGCGACTCTAATTTTCACCCAAGAACCACTAAATCATGTATGTTCTATCTGGCGTACAATAAGTGTACTTATAGTACGTTTGCCCCCCCACCCCGAAAAAAAGGGTTACAATTGTTTGGTACCACCTCTTCGCAAGGAATTTTGGACCCAAACCTTTAAGCACCTACCAATGTAATAGCAAATCCTTCAATGTCTGCAGACTCATACTGAGAAGTAGAAAGCTTAAGGGTGCCGTATGACCTTACAAGTTACTATTACCCAGTTAATATAGTCACATATGGTCTACACCCAGCCTGTCTACTATCCACATGTTCTAATAACCATGTTGTCTGTTTATCATTTGGTTTAATGACCATTTAGGCTAATAGTCATTTCGTCAAATTTACATTTGGTGTAACCTCCAATAAGGCAAATACCCATTTGGTCTAGGCATATTGCTCATTTAGTCTAATTTCTAGTCTGTCTAATTCCCAGTTTATCTAATGCACATTTTTTCTAGTATTACCTAAGGGGCAAACTAGGTTTATGAGACATGAAATGATGTAAAATGTCGTTGGTATCAGGTGGACTGTCTTGAAATTATTCCGCTCTAAATAGGGCGGCCTGCTACATTATAATTAATGTTGGAAATTAATGGTTAAGGTAACCTCATGTGTGAGGTGTCATATATAAGAAAATTAAATTTTCCACAAAATCATATTACATTCAACAGGTATAAGCATAAATTGCAGAACAACTTCGAGCCATGAATGTGAAATTTTATACCAAATAAGGAATTTCCCCCAAAACACATATTTCCCCATATTTAAAGAATAATGATGTTCGACTACTGACTTGGAACCTTTTGAAGAATTATCAGTATTAAAGTACGGTTCATTTTTGAATCTTTCCAAATTCCAGGTTTATTGCTCTAAAGTTGACACTTAGATATTAGCTAACACAGCAATTTGGGTTGCTAAGGGTGGTCTTCTCCTTAGCAACGCTAACATAGTGAGATGAAAAATAGAATATATCCGAAGTAGATGCTTTCATCAGGCAGATTAATATTTGGATAGGTAGTGTGATGTCAGTGCAATTTCATTATATTCTAATTATATTTCTCTCTTAGTTACCGTTGTTATGGTAATAATTTATTTATTTATTTATTCATGTTTTATTTATTACCATTGATAAAACAGTGGAGGGTAGTCCGAATTAAGTTAAAAGAAACTGCTTTTCAACGGAGCCCTCCACATGATACAAACAATAACATAACACATAAAAACGAAACATAAATTGAAACATCAATACAACTCAATATATACAAACATTATACATTTGAATAAACTATACATGAGGCGCACGTGGGATGCACGGCGAGACCCCCCCCCCCACCCCCCTACCCCCCAGTAGGCCAAATTCTCATGTTTTTTGTTAAAGCATGTTAGAGAACTGTTTACATTGTTTCTTGAAATTGTTTAGTGACTTGCAATTTTGGACGGACAATGGCAACTTATTAAATAAAGAATTTCTGGTGAATAAAAAGGAACGTTTTTTGTATTCTGTTTTAGGGTATGGTATTTGTAAACGGTTTTGGGTGGTATGGCAGGTATTATAAACAATGGGTCGCAAAACAGACAATGGTTTCAGGTATTTTGGTGCAAAATCATTCCAAATCTTATAGACTAAAAGACATTTTTGATATTTAATTCTTCGTTCAACAGATTGCCAATTGAGGGTAGTTAATCAAGAACATTGTGAAGTTGAATAATCTGTATTCAAAACCAAACGTGCATATCTATTCCGCCAATTCTGTAACCGAGTTATTTTAGTTTTCGAACAATTTCCCCATACCGTACAACAATAATCTATATATGATAATATCAATGCATAATATAACTGTTTCAATTGTTTTTTTTGGGTCAAATGTTTGATTCTTCTAATACAAGCGATAGAACGTGAGATTTTACTAGATATATACTGAATATGTAATGTCCAATTTAATTGAGTGTCGAGAATTATTCCAAGGTATTTGATATTGTCGACATGCTCTAAGGATGCACCTTCAAATTGAATTGTCATTTTTTTTTTTTTTGTAATTTACGTTTATTACCAAAAGTCATAATCTTAGTCTTTTGTGGATGTAAATACATACGATTAAGTCGGAGCCATTCTGTAATTAAATCAAGATCGGACTGTAAATTTGCTTGGATACTAGTCATATCATTATCGCAATTAAAAAGAGCAGTGTCATCTGCATATCAACATATCTTTGTTTTATTATGTAAAGGTAAATTACCTATATCATTGACATAAATACAGAAAATCAGGGGCCCAAGTATGGAACCCTGAGGGACTCCCGTCTTGACATTTAAAAACGAACTTGTTGCTCCTTCAATTGAGACACATTGTTTCCTTTCTTTCAAATACATTTTAAACCATTGTAACTCAGAGTCTTTTATGCCATAATAGTACATTTTATCAAGGATTGAATCAATTGGAATGACATCAAACGCTTTTTGTAGGTCTAAAAATAGACCCCCAGTGATCTTACCAGAGTTCATATTATCTAAAAGAAAATCGACAATTTCTGTCAAACAGGTTGATGTCGAGTGAAGAGGTCTAAAACCAAACTGGCGATCACATAATAGATCATTATCATTTAAATAAGCATACAGCTGTTGATGTACTGCCTTTTCTAATATTTTAGAGACTGTTGGTAAAAGCGAAATAGGTCTGAAATTTTGTGGTTCAAAAGTACCACCTTTATGAATTGGGGTTATTTTTGCTTTTTTAAACTCTTTTGGATTTTGACCTGTTTCGAGTGATTTATTAAATAATTTTATAAGAGGCTTAGCAATATAAGAAGCAGAATTCTTCACAATTTTCAGATGCAGTCCATCAACGCCACATGCTTTCTTAACATCAAGATGCTGCAATTCCTTAAGTACAAACTCTTCTTTTATTTCTTCGAAAACAAAACAAAACTCTTATCTGTCAAAACCATAGTATTCATGCTATTTACATTATTCACCAAAATCTGAGCACCCTGTGCTAGATTCTGTGCAAATTCATTGAAAGCTTTATTTAAAGCTTATCTGCCGTAGTTTACAGGAGGGATTAGACCGCTCTGCAAGGTCACTGGACAGGTGGTTATCTCATCAACTCAGCTCTCAGTTAACATAAGAAAAAGAGGATCATGGGGGACCAATGGTCACCGATTAGGCATTGTTTGTTATATAGAGGGAGCAAGTAGCTACCAGTAGTGCAGTGGGCCTTTAAGATTTCAGCAATAGTATTTTTGTCCGTAATGAATTCATCATTTTGAATTATTTTTATTTCACTAATATTCTTTTTACTTGGCAATAAGTTTTTCAGTATGCGCCAGTTTTGACCAACATCGTTTCCGCTTTTTTCCAGTTCCTTCTGATAAAACTGTTTCTTTAGTCTTTTGTTCAGACTATTTGCCTTGTTACGAAAATGCTTGAATTTTTCTCAATATTGAGACTCATTTGTTTTATAAGATTTTTTATGAAAATAATCCCGCTGTCTGGCTAACTGAATGTATTCGTCATTAAAGATAAACTTGAGTTCTGGTAAAAAAAGAAAATGAATTCTCACAGAATCTAACGAAACTTACACTGAATGTTCAAGATTACAAATAAATGTCATGTGCCGAACAATTTTGGAAGAAATGTATACTGGCTGAGTAATGAGCATAAAAAGATAAGGAAATCAGGGTAGTACTAGCACCGACACCATGTGTGTTGTCCCATATACATCTTTCTGTGTAAGTGATTGTTACTTTACCAAGACTCTGCCAAATTTATGATGATTTTGATGATTCCAGAACCCTGCATTACACACCATTACTTACATGCTATATGATCAACTTTTCTGATCCATTCCACACCTTTTCTTTCACAATGCAATCGCATTACCAGAACTCGAGTTTATCTTTAATTCACGGTACCCCCGTTTGTTTCCGACGAACCGTGACATACGGGGCGTGTTTATCACTTACTTTCTGAAACGCGGCTTTAAAGTTCTGCCAAAGATGTTCCACATCATTGCCAGATTCAGATTCTGACCAGACTATTTTATTCAAGTCTTCCTAAAAAAATTGTTCGTCAAAAGTTCTAAAGGATCGGAACCTGCTTATTTTAGGTTTTAGTTATGAAATATTTCCATTTAGTACCAAGTAAACCAAAGAGTGATCACTGATTCCAATTGTTTGAACTCCTGATTTGAAACATGTTATTGCATCAGAAACCAGTATTAACTCAATTAGTGTTTTACTATTGGGAGAAATACGGGTATAGTCATTGATCATTTGACGCATACTGAAATTAATACGCAATTCATTTACTCTATCCGATAAACGGTTGCTTTTTGGTTCCGTTTTACTGGCTTACTACAACAAACACATGGATACTTAATGCCCATATCAAAACATGAAAATCAACATTAATTAGGTAAAGAAAAATATCATACCATTAAGATCTAAAAGTGTTTACACAAAATAACAAGAAAAACTTCAGAAATATAAATACACTTACATGTAATAATATACCTGAACACGAGTATATTGTGTTCTCAGAAACCAAATTAGGCTTTCTCCCACTCGTGAAATATCTGACAATCGCTGCTCGGACAGGATAATATTGTTAGTTACAATATACCACTTACAATATTTAAGATTACTCTTTTGTTTAAATTATGTAAATTTGAAATAAAATTACATCAAATGAGGGAGAAGGGGTGCAAATACTTACTTGTAACTGTATACAAATTTTCTCACCTCTACTTGGAGGGAGCCCTTCCATTTACACCTTTATATCGTTACCACGGTACCACCTATAACTTGAAAAATCCGTCTACATCTCCAACTTTGGAAAACCGAGTACAGGCAAAAACTTAGAAAACAGCAAACAACGGTGAGTTAATAGGGGATGTTCAACATTTAATGCCATTTAGTGTGCACAAGAGAAAAGGGAAATATCTTTTGAAGTAAACCTATTGTCGACATCGACTTTTGGAAAATAATGTTTTCTTTAAAAGACATTTAGGATTGGTCAGTTAAAGATCAAATAAATATATTAACAGCATTATTTAAAAAGGTATACATATATCAACAGCAGGTTGACTTTGAAAGATTTACCTAGTTCCGTTTGAACACACTGCCACGCAATGAACGATGAGGTCATTATAGTTACTCTGTGTTATTCGTTGTTTTCCGAGTATTTGCCTGTAATCAGTTTTTCTCGGTCGGATTGGCCTTTTAATCATTTTCATTTCATTACAGAAATCAAATCATTTTGTGCATATACATACCTTCGTCTAGGTTACTCAAAGGTGTGCCTTGCATTCACTTGTTGGCTTTACTGCCTATGAAATAATCCACAATTGATTCTTGTCCCGTGACTAATCCACAGGGCAGGGGACTTGTCCGTACTCCTTGTCGTTAGACAATATCGGAAAATAAAAAACGTTTCAGATAGTGCCGGCCTACGTGCATGACGTGTCTGGGTATGATAAACATCACACGGGTGTCAGTGCCACTATTTACATATTTCAAATCATGACCCCCGCGCAACCAATCAATGTAAGATGTAGTTGTTTGCAGCGTAATTATTACTGGATATCACTTAACTTATTGGCCAAAGTTTTGTTTTTATGGTTAAATATTGACATTGACAGCGTCACATGACTGATTTTAAATCATGACCGTGTTACCTTTGTGCTGAGTTGGCCACATATGAGCTGACACACCCATATCACTTATACCTTGGAAAGTCTGTGTACACCTCCAATCAGACGCAACTTTGGAAAACCGAGTACAGGCAAATACTTATAGAAAACAGCAAATAACGGTGAGTGAATAGGGGATGTTCAACATTAAATGCCATTTAGTGTGCAGTATAATATCCTTTGAAGTCAACCTTTTTGTCGACATAGACTTTGGAAAATAATGTTATGGTTAAAGTATCTTCAAAAGCCATGTAGGATTAGTCAAGTAAAGATCCTTCCAAATGACAAAAAATATGAAACAAATATACTAAAGGAATAGTTGTGTTCTGTTGCAGAGGGCGCTACACAAAATATTTTGTGGTGATATAATGAAAAACTGGGTGTAAATTTGAAAGAACATACAATTAAATTGACAAAATCATCTTTGTTTGAATACAATCGGTTCAGAGACGGCTGAAATATCCATAAATACAACGATTTCTAACAAAATAGCGCCTTTTACATTGTATTTCGGCCAATGCCGATGTTGGCTTTCTTGTGTTGTTTTTAATTCATTAATTAATTAACGGTCATCGTATATTTTTGAAAGTGGATGTGAATGGTATGACCGTCATTTCGTTTTATGAATAGCGACCCTCTTCTCCTATTATGAATAGCGACCCTCATTTCGTATTATGAATAGCGACCCTCTTCTCATATTATGAATAGCGACCCTCAATTCGTATTATGAATAGCGACCCTATGCTCCTATTTTGAATAGCGACCCTCATCTTACATTTTGAATAGCGGTCCTTATGATTAACGAACCTTATTTTGTTATGAATAGTGACCCCTTTTTACCATTATGAATAGCGGACCAGCAGGTATGGGAAGTTCCACGTTATGAATAGCGACCCTTACGAATAGCGGTCCTTATGAATAACGGTCCTTATGAATAGACATGGGTAAATACGTCACAGTCACGTAGAGAAGTCTCTTAGTTTTGTCCCGTGATAAGCTTATATTGTAAAAGAAAGCCGCTCTTTTAAAAGCGAATAGAAAGAAGAAAAAAACGAAAGAAAAAAGAAAAAACGGGAACCGTCCTGTAACTACAGTAAGAAATTTTAAGTCTTCAGATAGCGGGAAATTCTAAATGAGAAAAGAAAGGAATTTTGTATAGAGACATCAAGAGCGTGATTAACAATTCAAATATCGGCAAATTCTAAAGTTCTTTTAAAGAGCGATGAAAAAGAAAGGAACTTTAAAGAGAGATCAAGTGAGTGATTAGGAAGAAGAAAAAGAAAAAAATGTCAATAATATCCTGGGCTGCATGTGCATGTCTTAATTAGTATTCTTCTTAAGGGGTTTTATAAATCCTACTCTTAATGTACGGGGATTTATTTAGCTATTTTTAAAAAGTAGAAGGAAAAATGAAAAAGATAGACCAGGAACTGATTCGAGATCATGAAACAGGTGTTTTTTTAATGGAGAAAATAACGATTGAAGACACGAAAAGTCATTGCGAGATTTTTTTTTCTGAAGATCGAATCAGTAGGGCGGAGAGGAGATGAGCGTTGAACAAAAGATCTGTTCATGATGAGGTGCTTTTCGTTTGGCAAATGTTGAGATCGAAAACAAAAGACAGTTCACTTATAAACGAGAGAACAGAGACTGTGTCGAGATTGTTTGTTTTAGAAGGAAAGAACAACAACATATCTGATCGGTGTGGGTTTTCATTTTTAATCTTAAAATCCTGGAAATTCTATAGCTCTTTAAAAAAGCGAAATGTAAAGAGAGCCAACTTGTACAAGAAAGAAAACAGGAAATGCCTCGAGATTATGACACAAGTGCTCTTTTCCTTTCTATAGGAGGCAATAATGTAAGGGGCGTTTACATATTACACAAAAAGATCGGTGGATAGAGAGACAAACAAATACTGTATCAAAATAATATATATAGATGCGTGATTCTAGAAGGAGCGCAAAAAACAAACAAACAATCAAAAAGAAGAATGTCAATAATCGTTTGATTAACAAGTGAAAAGTTGTCTATCTTTGTAATCATAATCATACGAGCAACAACAAAAATGCACACACCGTTATACGCACAGTGACTGGCAATGGTTTGTTCGTGCAAAACGGTACGTCTTTAAAATCAATTGACAACAAATATTACAGCTCCCAAAGCTCTTCTTTAGTGTACGCCAGGTTAGTTATAGTCCAGAATCTGACCGGTTCTTCATATTATATTACCTATAATTGATTCAAGCCGCCGAAGATGGCGTTATTACTATACGCTCACCGGTCCTATTTTTTTCACGCTGGGAGTCCTAATTTTATGATCACGCATCCTTCGGCTAACAGCAAGTATGTAGAAGGATGTAGCATATTGCGTTGTTGTGGTGGAGATCAAAATTAAATATGCCAGATTCTGGACTAGTTTAGTAATAGCAGTGTACTTTTAGGCAATGGTATTTAGAATTTAGATTTGTGTTGATGTTAGTAGACCTTAGATGTAGTGAGAGTTGATTGATAATAGTTAGTCTGGTCGCCGAAGTCGTGAAATACCAATTGGGATAAACAAAAGATATTTTTGCCCCGTTTCACTGGAGGTTTCACGAATGCAACGTTGAAGCTCCTTAAATTGAATAGCGCCATCTCGACATAAAATAATGTTATGATTTTAAAAAGCAAGATGAAAACCACCGGATAAATGGATCATTTACTCAATATTAGCTGCATATTTATATTTAAAAAATAGCCAATAGCGTAATTTACTTAGGGTAGCTATTTGCCACCACATTCCGTGCAAACACTTCCATGTGCAACAAGTAGGGTTAGCGTTAGGGTTGTGGATACTTTTTAGAAATATGCCTCCACTACAAAGTGATTAAGTAATGCCTTCCGAAAGAATTACCGTCACTGATGCAATATTACTCAGGAATCTGATCGATTTAATATTTAATAATCTCCACCACCCAAACCCGATCTCACCGTTCTTACTGCAGGCAGAACATGACGTGATCCCCAAATTTCTACGCCCAGCGGTTTAGTTGATCTCCACCACACTAACGCTACCTCTCCCTACCTACTTGCTACCAGCCGATGATGGCGTGATCATTAAATTAGGACACGCGACTGGCGTCTTATTTTTTCGTACAACGGCGAGCCCAGATTGAGCTCGCGAGGGAAACCTGAGCATGCGCACTCGCGAAGGAAACCAGCGCATGCGCACGTGGAATCCGGTAGGGTGGTCAATAGGGTGATAGTAATTATACAAATCAATCTTTCATCAACTCATCGTTAGCTCAAACGGTAAGGACGGTGTTTTTCTAATAGAATCTTGGAGTTGCCGTGAGGGTTCAAATCTCAGTTTATTTACTTTGTTTACCTTTATAAATAGTGAGGCAAAGCAATAAATAATATAATAAAATAAAATAAGTCTAATTGTTTGTGACCTCTTTGCAAGCTTACGTAGTTTGTTATGTATGAAAATGAATTCATACTGGAATCTGGGCTCGCCGTGTTACGAAAAAATAAGACGCGCCCGGCTGGCTGGTGAGCATAATTATGAGTTTGTTGATAACGCCATCTTCGACGGCTTGAATCAAGTGTGTAGGGAAATTATAAAGAACCGTGCAGATTCTGGACTACCAGCGGATAGGCTGGTGTACGAGTTCGTTGGTAGTGCCATCTTCGGCGGCTTGAAGGAAGTGTAGGGAATATCGCAGAGATGAAATATAAGAACCGGCTAGTTTCTGGACTAATGCCATATAAAAACTAGCCGGTTCTTATATTGTAAGTCTGCGATATGCCCTACACTTCCTTCAAGCCGCCGAAGATGGAACTATCAACGAACACGTACGTCCAGCCTCTCCGCCGGACGTAGAAATCCGGTGATCCCGTCATATTCTGCTTGCAACAAGTACGGGAGGATCGGTGTGGTGAAGATTATAATCTGGGACAACCGCTAAACACTTTCCAAGTTTTTAAAAGTTTTTCTTGCATGTTCAGATATTCCATCCAAGTAATTGCTAGCAGGAAGAAGCAAAAACGTGCTTTCTTGCTAGCAGTCGCTTAACCAGACTAGGAATAGCTTATTAATCCCATTGAATTATACTCCCGATCAAAAGGAAAATGTCATTATTGTTCACAATCGCTTGCCAGATTGATAAACGCCCATTATTTAAAAAAAGAGGAATTTTTCTTGGTATATTGCAAGTTCTTCTCCTACTAACTTATGTCATGGCATAAGTTTATGTCCATTCACCTCTGCAGTGCCGGATCCAGGACTTTCAACAAAAAAAAAACAAAAAAAAGGGGGGGGGGGGTGACGAAGCAAACGTATACGCAAAGCGCACTGTGAACGCGTGAGAGTGAGCCCTTCTCATTGTGCAGTGACAGAGTCCCCGCGTGGACCTGGAGGGGGGAGGGGTGGTAGGCCTCTGAAAGCTCTCGAGTTTTAGCACTTCGGCATTATCAAAACCCTCAAGAAGCCGCCTTGATCAATAAAACACACACACGCACTCTCACTCTCTCTCTCTCTCTCCTAAAGATAACTTTATACATAATTTGTTTGTCTTGTGATCCACTTCTGTTTTTACGGATGGGGTCCAGGGGTCCCAAGGAACGATGGGTATATTATGCAAGTCATGGCTCCCATAACTACGAATTTTTTTAGCTTGAAGTTCTTATGATTGTCAAGATGGGCAGTATTTAGTCCTAAACACATGATATCAAGTCCAAAATAAGTGTATCATCAGGGAACATCGAATTAATGATGACCCATAGATTACTTGACAACTTCTCTCGTACACAAACGAAATACATGTATCCAATCCACTTTTTATATCCCTCTCTTCACACTCAGTCCTCATGACTAGACTAACTCATGTTAACCTTGAACATAGTCGAAAATAAAAACAAACAAACAAACAAACAAACATTGTTAGATATGGCCTGTAATTCATTTACTCCAGCTATAAGACAATAAAATAAAGTTGGCTTTAGTCGAACAGTAGAAAGGAAACATGTTGCAGTAAATGCGAAAAAGGGAAAGGAAGCACTACAAAACAAAGAAAGAGATGATGAAAGATATGTTAAGTGGCACCTTAAAATGATTTCTAAATAACATACCTTTTATTTTAAGGAGTCTAATTTATCTGATCATATTTTTGTAGATTTCTACTTATCTTAAAAAAAAAAAAAACGACGGTGAGTTTTCACTCTTATCTACAGACGCTAAGGTAAATGTCTAGAATCACAGAACAGTTAAACACTATAACAAAAGTCGAAAACCAATTAAAAGTATCTTTTGTAATTATATTTGAAAGGACTTAATATAAATCTAGCACCTTATTGACATTGCACTTGCTCGCAAAGAGAAGGCTGAGTGCTAGCTGGTACAGGGATCATAATTTTGACTTTGTCTCATTCTCTTTAATGCATTACTTTTCATTTAATTTGAATAATATCATGGCAAAAATGTCCTCTAAAATGAAGTGCTCTGCGAATACCTTTCAAATATTACAACAATTAGGAGAAATAGCTGACAATATTGAACCAAACTTTCATGCCAAACGTGCGTGTCCCATATACACATTTATGTGAGCACTCAACGTGACCAAAATCGAGTCTCTTTTTCCATCATTTTGATGATTCCATAACCTCAACGTATGCAGTAATTCTCAAATACTTTGTAATCAACATTTCCCAATTGCCTCCAGTAACGTACTATAAACATGTATTTTAAAGGGCTTTAAGTGCCTATACACACCCCCAAAACCGCGGTTGGTTAATACGGAGGTATCTTTGAAGGAGCCCTCATCGCTTAATAATGTGGTGCAGTTTGTATACCAAAATAAATAGAAAATTATATGTAAAATTCTCCACACTGTCAACTTTTTCTCGTGCAATTAAGCAAAGACGAAAAAGACTGACTTTATGGAATATGGAAAACAGCCCAAGTTTGTTAATCTACACTGCTAGCACTACTAGTTTGCAAGGTTTTCAAGAAATTTGTCAAAGAATTCAAAATGGAAATTACAGATATATCAAGGAAGCTTCGAATTCATTGTATAACCGAATCGGGATTTTTAGTTTGAGGCCACCTTACAAATAAAAGGCAGGTCGCTTTCACACTCAATGTCGTTCCAACCCTGGAGGATATCATCTCCTGCGTTCCTACGCCAGAAATAGACGCATCCCTCGTTGTTACCACTGTTGTTCGGCTCACCAGTCAACCATTGCTCGAAGTCTAGACCGGATCCATCAGACCAAATGAAGGGTCCGGTTGAGTTTGATGTTGTCTGGTAGGCACCGATCCAAGCCCCATATAATGTCGGCTCACCCTGTCAAAGAAACAACAAAGAAATCAGTAAAACAAAATCAGCAAAATCAGATCAGAGGAAAAGTAAATTCATCATTCTTTACTTAGATAGTAAACGTTACTTTAGCCGAGGAGAAGGAGGGGTGGGGAGCAGGAGAGTCAGAGAAACAGCTTGGCGAAAGTTAGAAATAAATCGAACCAACATTACTGAAGTTATGATTGTTTTGAAATGAGGTCGCTATATACACCTATGCGGATCTGAAATTTGTAATTTTGTCAGTGGATTGTGACGTAATGACCAATAACTCTCTCATTTGTCCTGTACAAAAACATCACGCATTTATGTTGCCTTCGCCCTAGGGGCACTTATAAAATATGTCATGGAAAATCGTTTTTTTTTTTTAAACAAACGGTAAAGTTGTCCGCCACTAAATTGCAAAGACGTAGCGGATTCAGCCAATTTAAAGAACGCATACCTATAGTGAGTGTTGCTTTCAAAAATTCATAATTTTCATAATTTCTGTCCGATTGTATGCTTTTCTGATTTTCCTGCTTTCTTGTATAGTAGTTTGCTATCAAGGTTGGATTTCCCTTTAATTAACAGTCTAAAGCTAAATCACATATATTTACCCTAACAATATTCCGGTGTGATGCTAGCCTCTTGTCGATGCCCTCGCGCTGTTGGAGTCTCTAAATTCTGACGAGCGAAGCGAGTCAGAGAAACCGAGGCGCTCGCGCTGAGGGCCTCTTGACAAGTGATCTGAATTATATATTCATGAGACCCGATTTCCTACTGAATTATGCATGTCTAGACCGCAGCGATTGTGTGTGTGTACGTGTGTGTTCGGGATTGCCCGACTAGGCTAGTCTGCAAGCTCAGACCCTAATTTGACACTTTATCAAAAAATCATTGTGCCTTGAGAGAAGCCTAGCCCAGCTATCTACTGGTACCTACTGGTTGTACCAATATAGGTCAGGAACAGCTATAGTACGTGGCATATGGTAGTCTTATAGTGCACACTCTCTGTTACGACTGACCAGGGTTTGTGCTTGCAGACTACAACTAGGCGGCCAGTCTCGCTCTCACGGAGGGAATTCGCACAGAGCGGTAGATATTACGTCATAGTAGCTCTCTCTGATTGGATGACTTTCACCGAACTCTGCTGGGTCGGAATATTCGCCAAACAAAGTAAAACATAAGAAATCCAGATCACTTGTCAAGAGGCCCTCAGCGCGAGCGCCTCGGTTTCTCTGACTCGCTTCGCTCGTCAGAATTTAGAGACTCCAACAGCGCGAGGGCATCGACAAGAGGCTAGTGTGATGCCTGCAGAAGAGCGGAAAAGGTCGTATGCGAAGGCGTTCTCCTGTTCCGTGTGAATGGATACCAAATCAGCCCGTCCGTTGAAGGAGTAGTGATCCCTGCAGCGATCCCGAGCCTCTCCCCAAGGGACCCGGTCCCCGAAGTAACGATAGCAGTTCCCGTTAAATGGAAGCCAGAACTGGGGGCATGGACGATACACATGTTCATCTAAGCAGTGAACTACCACGGCTAGAATGGCAATTGATGCGAGCAGAAGCTTCATGTTGATTACTGGAGAGTCAAAGAAGAAAAGTGAAAATCGATTACAAATTAGCGACTTCAATTTTCACCCAAGAATTACCAATCGTGTATGTTCAATCTGGCGTACCAAAAGTTTAGTAATAGTAAGTCGCGCCAAAGCCCGAAAAAGGGGTATTTTAGACCCAGACCTCAGAGCACCTAGCAATGTAATAGCTAATCCTTCAATGTCTGTAGACTCACACTGTAAATTGTTTATTGGTTTCATTTTTTTGTGTTAAAAATTGTCTTGGTCACACATTGTAAAAATATATATGATAAATATGAAAAACTATATCGTCGTGTTTATAACCATAGAAGAACCAAATCCTTGTTGCTTTCGAAGAAAATCATCTGGAAATCGCATATTTTGGTCTTATCTTATGACAAAACGGGCCTAGGCCGGATAAGAGGTGGGTGTTTTTTCCTGTTATTTTGAACTCTCTTGATCTTTCTTTCCTCATCCTGGAGCAGAGCTTATGATTACGGATCAACAGAATCTACAGAAGTCCCACAAAAGTATTAAAAAGGTATACATAAAAATATTTTTAAAAAGAGATCGAGAGAAATTGAGCAAGATTGAGGGAGAGAAGGGGACGGATCGAGGAGAGAAAGAGAGGGATGGGGGAGGAGGGGAGAAGGGAAAAGCTAGAGATTGAGAGTGTGAATACTAGGACACTGCTAATCTTTCAATTTCACAGATATGACATATGTCACAAATCAATTATTCCTGCAAAGTTCTACAGAAATTGATTAGGTCTATATCTGATCCAAGGAGAACTGTAACAGTTTTTTTTAAACAGAGTCGCCAGTGCTCCCACTCGTTTATATAGAATTCCTTAAAAAGAACAAAAATATGTGTGAGAACCCCCACTTTGAATGCAAACAAACCCAAATGAAAATAATCAAAATTATTGTGAAAGGAAACTGTTTTTGGTATAAATGCATTGTTTATGATAACATTCTGATCATTAGAATTCAAGCAATTGATTAAGTATGTCCCCGTTTTCCGGTGACAAAACCATACCCCCAATTCCAGGTCCTTACAAGTATGTGTGTGTGTGTGTGTGTGTGGGTGTGCGCGCGCCTCTCTCTTTCCCCATCTTCCTTCATTTCCATCGGTTAACACGGCAAAATGACCTCACGGAGTGCAGACGATTATAAGTTATTGGGAATTAAAAGGGCAGCATGACAACTTTCCTAGTATTGTTGACGTACACCCCTCCCCATCCTCCCCCCCCCCTCTCTCTCTCTCTCTCTCTCTCTCTCTCTCTCTTGTCATCATCCGTCTCTTTGGCAGGGGGATGGTGGGTACAACTTTTTGTGCGATGTTTTAACGGGTGTGCTTTAGAATTTGCAAATGATGCATGTGTGTGTAAAATAATGTGGGCGCTCGCGTGTCTCTCTTTCTCTCTCTCTCTCTCTTCATCTTCGACGGGCCTCACGGCAAATGAACTTAAAGTCCCATGACGTCACGGGGTTCAGACGATGATAAATTATTGGGAATTACAAAAGCGGCAGCATGAAAACTTTCCTACGTAGTTTACACGTACATCCCCCCTCTCCTTCCTCTCTCTCTCTCTCTCTCTCTCTCTCATTATCTGTCTATTAGACAGGGGTTGTAGCCTAGCAGGTGGAACTTTTTTGTGCAATGTTCCGGCGCATGTGCATTAAAATGTGCTCGTGTGTGCGTGTGTCTCTCTCACCCTTGTTCTCTCTTTTCCACTCTGGTAATTCATTATTAGTAGGGAAATAAGATTTTGACAATATTAGCATTTCAATCTTTTGTCGAGGTAATCTTTGCTATAGGAGTGCTTTTGAATCTTAAGTAACTGAGAGCTAGTGATTATGTTACAATTAAATTCATGGAAATTGGACATTGAATATCGCGCCGACCGATATTTCGCTCAGTGGGGGGGGGGGGGGGGGGGGGTATTAGTGAGCAACCGTTTTTTTTCTAGTCAGCACAACCCCCCCCCCCCTCCCCTCCCCCCTTGAGCAAAAAAAGAAAAAATCGAGGGGTGGGGTAATCCCCAATACTTTTAATTTGTTTTTATAAACCGTCAATGAAATATAAGAACATATAAATTAAAAGACTTCATTCTCTTCCAACATCAGTAAGGGTCAAGTCTTTAAATTGTCATGCTTGGATGGGCTCAATCATTTAAACGTTAGAAGGTCTGATTAACCAAAACAATTATAAAACAGAGCAAATAGCCATGTGAGTGTTGGTGAACTTGTGTATATCTGATGATGTTTGAAGGTTTGCATGGTGGTATGAATAATCACGGAAGAGGTTTACGGTACACCATGTGTAAAGTCCTCGAGGGACTGAGGAAAGTAGATAGAAAATAGAGGTGAGATGGAAGGTGAGAAAGTGGAGGTTAGAAGGAAGAGTATCTTTCGGAAGTGAGTTTAGTCCTGAAAAGGACTGTAAACCAGAAAATTTGGGCAGGATGAGAGGTTTGAGTAGAAGACTGGATTGAGTTGGAGAGTTGAGTAGGCGAGTAGAATTGCAGAGCAGGAGCAGGAGAGTAGACTCAATCCAGTCTTCTACTCAAACCTCTCATCCTGCCCAAATTTTCTGGTTTACAGTCCTTTTCAGGACTAAACTCACTTCCGAAAGATACTCTTCCTTCTAACCTCCACTTTCTCACCTTCCATCTCACCTCTATTTTCTATCTACTTTCCTCAGTCCCTCGAGGACTTTACACATGGTGTACCGTAAACCTCTTCCGTGATTATTGTGTATATCTGCAAGACATTCTCGGTCAGCAATATAAATGAGAAACAATTAGGAGAAATGTGCTCTGGATGTCAACTGCAGTATCAAGACTGCACGGTTTTGACAAGCAAGGCCAATATGCCTCTCATCACCACCCAAGATAAGCCATGGGATACCTCCAATGCTCATCAACATTTGAAAGGCCAGATGCCCCATTTTTGCAATTTTCTCACAGACTCGTTTATTATTAAATGGCTATACTCACTCATATTCATCAATGGGTTGATTCCAATAACATATCATTTTAAAGAAGATTAATTCATATTTATTTTCATGTAGGAAAGATAAGTATATATTCAATATTTTCTTGAAATCTTACTATAATAAATAATTTCTATTCCGAGTGTATACACAATTTTATACAACTCACTCCTAAATCCTAATCAAATGATTGGTCATGCGCGGTAACGTGTGATTCATTTACTGAGCCTATTGCACTCATTTTCATGAAAAGGAGTGCAATATTTTATAGTACTATCATGGAGATAAAATAATGGTACTATTGAACTCGTTTTCAAAGCGCAATAGTGCGTAAGGATGTTAGAGCGCTTAAGTGCTTGGGCCTATTCTTGCGCAGCATCATGCGTAAATGGGTATAGAGGTAAGTGCGCGTGCTATATCTATACTTTAATGTGCGCACTAAATTAAGACTTATTAAAACTTGACATTTATTTGTCAGCCATATACTGTCACGAACAAATCTTGAATTAATTATTTTTACATCAAATAACAAGGATCTAGGAGTTTCGTTGTATAAAACAAATGATGCATGTTTTCATTCGTTTATTATACGATCTATCCGCCCTCGCTGATGCTGTGTGTATCTATCGCACTCAGCCTAACGGCTTCGTGCGATAGATACACACAGCCTCAACTCGAGTGCCGATAGATCGTATAATGAACTCATGCGCATGCATCATTTGTATATTATACATGTAAAGGTGCCCTTTTTTTGTTGGTGCCCCCACCCCCCCCCCCCCCACAAGTCGCTCCGCCGCCTCTGCCCCCCACTACTAATCAAATAATGCCTACCGAAAGAAATACCGTCACCGATGCCATATTAGTCAAGAATCTGATCGATTTAATATTGAATATTCTCCACCACCCAGATCACCCCGTATTTGATGCTGCAAGCAGAAGATGCGCGATCCCAAAGTGTATACGCCCGGCGCAAAGGCTGGGTGTACGAGTTTGGTGATAATGCCATCTTCGGCAGCTTGAAGGAACTGTAGGGAGTATTGATAGAAAGTATAGATAGAAAATATAAGAACCGGCTAGTTTCCATTATCTGGGGCGACATCACCTTACAACGGTTTGCAAGGGCTTGCGACTATTTTGCAAAGGCCTACGACTGCTTTGCGACAATGAAAACTGTTTACTAACTTTCTTGCAACTTTTTACGAACCCTGGCGGAAACCCCAAATTTGCTACGTTAGTGAGATACCCCCTGTACGCCTGCCGGACGCCTGAAAAGTTTTTGTTTAATGTTTTGCTTGCATGTTCAGATATTTCAACCAAGTAATTTAATACAAACGTGCTTTTTTGCTAGCAGTCGCTCAACAAGACTAGGAATTGCTATTTATTCCTATTGAATTTTACCCAAAATAAAGACGAAAAATTTCACTATTTTTAACAAACGCTTCCCAGATTGGTAAACGGTCATTTTTGTTAAAGGATGAATTTTCCTTCCTACTTTTCTTTGGTAAGTGCAATTTCCTTTTGTACTAAATGTTATGGTCAAAATTTAATGGCTATTTACCTCTGCAGTGCCGGATCCAGGATTTCCAAAAAGGGGTGGGGAGGGGACGAAGCAAACGTATACGGAAAGCGCACTGCGACTGCGTAAGAAAGAGCCTTTTTCCTTGAGGTGCAGGGAAAGCCATGGACCTGAAAGCTCTCGAGTTTTAGCACTTTGGAATTATCAGAACCTTCAAGAAGCCGGCCTGATCGATATAAACACCAAACTCTCTCTCTATCTCTCTTTCTCTCTTTCTCTTAAGGATAATATGTTATACGTCAAATGTATGTCTTGGGATCCACTCCTACATGTATGTGTACGGATGTGGTCCAGGGGCAGAGCCCTGCTGGGGGTCCCAAGGAACGATGGGTATAATATGCAGGTCATGGCTCCCATAAAAACAAATTATTTTCGCCTGAAGTTCTAATGATTGTCAAGGTCATATTTAAAGGAAGTCTTTAGTCCTAAACGCATAAAATCAAGTCCGAAATAAGTGAATCATGCAGGGAACATCGAATTTAAGTTGACCCATAGATTACTTCACCAATGCTCTCATACACAGACGAAATAAATGATTCCGATCCACTTTATACATCCCTCTCTTTAAACTCAGTCCTCATTAGTCACCTCACTCATAAATAACCTTGAACGCAATCGTAAATAAAAACAACCAAGTAAACAACAAGAAATGTTGTTAGATATGACCTGTAATTCATTTACTCCAGCTATAAAAGCATAAAATAAATTTGGCTTAGTCGAACAGTAAAAAGGAAATAGGTTGCAGTAAGTGCGATAAGAAAAATATAATGAAACATATATTCAGTGGTACCTTACGATAGTTCGCTTTTTCAAAAAACATTTCTTTAAAGGGATAGTTGAGTTCTGTTGCAGAGGGTGCTACACAAAAAAAATTATTTGTGAGATAATGAAAAACTGAGTGTCAAATTTGAAAGAACATTATATTTAAATAACAAAATCATCTGTGTTTGATAAAAATCGGTTCACAGACGGCTGAAATATAACGATTTATAATACTTGTGTACCACCCCAAATATTAGATATTTTGAAAATTAAAAAAAAACCGTTGAAAAAAACGAAATAACGCCTTTTACGTCGTATTTCAGCCAATGCCAATTTCGGCTTTTTTGTTGGCATTTTTGTGTTGCTTATATGACCCACAAATAGCCGGCTCATGTATTGTAATTTTTAAATAAATAATTTGTTTGTAGTTGTTGAAAGTGGAGCTGAATTGGTACGGTCGTATTGGCTAAATTTCACACATTTTAGGGTCTAAAATTACCTTCATAGCAATTTTAGGTTCTAAAAGAGCCTTGATGTCGAGCTAAGTTGCAGGTTTTGTTATGGAGCTCCAGTTTTAAAAGATGAAATTTCGGCAATAATCAAGTCTTTTCTATAAATAGTGTGACACTTCAACTAAGGATGGGTAAGAATAGACTTAAAAGACAACGTCAAGCCACTTCCGAGGAAAAAAACGAAGGAGAAGCTGAAAAAATGGATTCTACCAACAAGACTGCCACGCCCAACTCATCGAGAGACCCGGAAAGTACGGTACGTACTAGTAAACCTACACACGGTACCAGTAGTGACTCGATGTTACGTAACATTCTGGAAAAGGTCTCTGTCTTAGATGAGATTAATATTAAAATCGACGCTATATCTGAGAGAATGAGTAAAATAGAGACCAAGTTTGAGAGAATGGATACGAGAATTCAAGATTTGGAGAATGCAACTGAGTATATGGAATCAGAAATGGGAGAAATCAAAGAAGAAGTTCAAAATATTCAAGCGTCGAAAGCTAGCTATGAATATGTAAATGAGCTTAGAAGAGGCGTGGTCGACCTAGTTAACCGTAGTAAACAAAACAACGTGATTCTACATGGCATCCCCGAAGGGGAAGAGGGAGCTGCGAGCGAAAACAGTGATTGCGTAACATTCGCACGTCATTTTTTCAACACCTATTTGCATATGAAAGATGTGGAAATAGAACGTGCTCACAGAACACCTGCAAGAGTCCATCGAGCTGAGCAGCGAAGCGAGAAACAACCCCAATCAAGACCCCGTCCAATACACGTAAAGCTTCTGCGTTTCGCCGACAGAGTAGCGATATTGAAACAAAGCAGCAAACTTAAAGATGTTAAGATCCGTGGGTCTCGAATAGGTATCAGTGATGACGTCCACAAAGATACAAGGATCGACCATAATAGACTTATGACGAAAGTAAAAGAGCTCCGTTCGCAGAATAAATTCGCGTTCATACCCAACTCAGTGCCCCGTGTCATCAAATATAAAGATGGCCCCAAGGATCAACCCGGCCCCTTAAAAACACTGAGGTTGACCGACCTTGACAACAGCGATTTGAAAATGATGTACTGAAATGATTTCATGAAAATATAGCTTCATATTTTAAGTCACACAAAAACCATTACTGTGTCATATTAATGTGCCGACAACTATGATATTTTTTATATCCATAGCTCCTCTCCTGAGCTTTACAACTATGTCAGGTAGACGGAAAGTGGTCGCCCTGCCGTTTTCCTCTTTCTCTGTTATATTTATTTATTTGTCATGGGTAGTTAGATTTGTATGTTTATTTTTGTTTGCCTATAAGTCTAGGCCTGAAAGCAATTCCCAACAATTCTTATTTTGTTTTGTTTGGTTCTTTTTATTTTGTATGTACTCTGTTTTGCCGTTTTTATTCTTCGTGTACGATATAATGTCAATTTGCTTCATTAACTTTAACACAATTTCATTCGACTGTAAAATTATTTATGCATCAACAGATTATGGCTGACCATACAATTCATGTTAAGATATGTTCTCTCAATGTAAGAGGTATAGGAGAGAGACTAAAAAGAAGATGCATGTTTGATTGGTTTAGAAACATGCAATTTGATATATTTCTTTTACAAGAAACACATAGTGTTAAAAACTCAGAGAGAATATGGGCAAGTGAATGGGGATTTAAATGTTATTTTTCTCATGGTACATCTTGCAGCGCAGGAGTATGTATTTTGATTAAATCAAATAGTAATTTGAAAGTTTCCTCAATCCACAGAGATGGTCAGGGGCGAATTCTTTTATTAAATGTAATGCATGATAATACAAATTTTACTGTTGTTAATGTATATGGTCCCAATAGCGACGATTGTAATGTATTTAATAAATTACATGATATGTTAGGAACGTATGGATCCGAGCCTCTAATTATTGGGGGGACTGGAACACGGTACAAAACCCCTTTCTAGATAGTCACCCTAAATGCTATGACTGTCTTGAAATTTTAAAAGAGGACTATGATTTGATTGATATTTGGCGTGTTGAAAACCCATATAAGATTCAATATACTTGGCAATCTAATTGTTCTCAGAGTAGAATCGATTATTTTCTTATTTCTAGTAGTCTACGGGAGTTTGTTAATGAATGTGATATTAAGTTTGGCTATCGCAGTGACCATTCAGCTATAACTATTGAAATCAATCGATCAGTCCCTAAAAGAGGACCTGGTTTTTGGAAACTTAATTCTTCTTTATTGATGAATGAAAAGATAAAAGAAGAAATTAGGCTATCCATTGTCTCTTTTTTAAATGAAACTGAGAAAACAGAAATGGAAAGGAAATGGGAATATTTTAAATTCAAAATAAAGCAAAAAATAACCTATTTGTCTAAACTAAATAAAAAAGAAAATAATCGAAATATAGATGAATTAAGAAAAAGAATTGAAAAAACACAACAACTTTTAAATTTGGATCCTCAAAATGATGAATTGAAAGAATTGATTGATGTTTATGAAACGGAATTGATTAGTTTACACGAAATTTACATAAGAGGTGTAATGGTTCGTACAAGAGCAACTTGGATAGCAGAAGGGGAAAAGAATACACGATATTTTTTTAATTTAGAAAAACGGAATTTTGATAAAAAACATATAACAAGATTATCTGTCGATGGGAGACTAGTGATTGAGCCAAAAGATATTTTGTTCGAAGAAAAGAATTTTTATGAAAGACTGTATTCAACTAGACAAACGGAAAAGGAAAACAATGAATTTTGTTGGGATGAATATGACTTACCCGTTTTAGAAGAAGAATCTGCAGTTTTATGTGAAGGTCCTATTACAGAAGCTGAATGTTTTGAAGCAGTAATGTCTATGCCCAATGATAAAACGCCCGGATCAGATGGGCTTTCTGTTAATTTTTATAAAGTGTTCTGGCAAGAGTTAAAAGATGACTTATGCCAGGTATTTAATAAATGTTTTGAAAATGGTGAACTTTGTCCCTCAATGAGAAGAGGAATAATTACTTTACTCCCTAAACAAGGAAAAGATAATTTATATTTGAAAAATTGGCGTCCAATTTCTTTATTAAATACAGACTATAAAATATTAGCTAAAATAATAGCAAATAGAATAAAAAAGGTACTTCCACTCTTAATATGTTCTGATCAAACTGGTTTTATGAAAAATAGATATATTGGAGAAAATATTCGTTTGTTTTTGGACATGATAGAATTTTGTAAATCACATTTTGTAGATGGTCTTGCTTTTTCTATTGATTTCGAAAAAGCATTCGATTCTTTAGAATGGAATTTTTTGTACATATGCTTAAAGAAATTTGGTTTTAAGGAAAATTGTATTCAATGGATAAAAACACTTTATAATAATATTGAAGGTTGTGTACTTAATAATGGATATTCCTCACCGTCATTCAATATACAGAGGGGTGTAAGACAAGGTTGCCCTCTTTCACCATATTTATTTTTAATTGGTGCTGAAATTTTAGGGGTGATGATTAGACAATCAAATGATATTATAGGGATCCGTGTAAACGACTCGGAAGTGAAACTTAGTCAATATGCAGATGATACTGTTATTTATTTATCAGCGACCGAGGATAATTTAGAAAAATGTTGTAATATGTTATCACTATTTGCAAGTATATCAGGTTTGAAAATAAACATAGAAAAGAGTAATATCGTTCGTTTAGGTAATTTTCAGGGTACTTTATGTATAGATAAGAAATTTAAATGGGTTTCTGATTCATTAATTTATTTAGGTATAAAAATACCTGTCTCAGATGAACTTGATCTATATGATTTAAATTTTGAAGAAAAAATTAAAGAAACTGATAATTTGCTAAATGTTTGGAGTAATAGGAGTTTGTCATTAGTTGGAAAAATTGCAATAATCAAAACACTTGTGATTCCAAAGTTTGTATATTTATTTAGTAACACTCCTAGCCCACCAAAAAAGTTCTTTGACACTCTTCAAAAAAGATTATTTAAATTTATTTGGAACAATAAAGGTGACCGAATAAAGAGAAGTATTATGTATAATAATTTGAACGATGGTGGATTAAAAATGACGCATATAGAGAGTTTTTGTAAAGCCCTAAAAATTGCATGGGTAAAAAGAGTTTTGGACGAACAAAATGACGGTCATTGGAAAAAGTTGTTTTATGCCAATACTAAACAAATAGGTGGAGTGTATATATTCTTGTGTAATTTTGTAGGAAGTGATTTGAACTATAGCGGCATAAATGGATTTTGGAAAGATATTCTGTTTGCTTGGTCACACTACAGGTACTACAACCCCGTGAAATTTAAAGATATTATGAATCAATCGCTATGGAATAACTCTCATATCAAAATAGATGGAAAAACAATTATGTATAAAAACTGGTTTGATAAAGGAATTTTGTTTGTAAAAGATATAATGAAAATAGATGGATCATTTAAAACTTTTTTGGAGTTACAGGAAATTTTACAGTTGAATCAAGGATGTTACTTAGAATACTTTGCATTGCTATTTTGTATGAAAAAAGAATGGACAAGAATATTGAAAATAGGTGATTTAGAACAAGAACGAGAAGAAGATGGATATATGAAATTTATTAGATTTAAAAAAGTAACCAAACCCTGTTATGAAAAATTAGTGTCTACATTTTGTTTAAATTTATTGAATACGAATCAATGTGAAAAATGGTCATATGATTTGAATGTAAATTTGAGAGACTTAATTCAATGGCAGAATAGATTTGAAATTATATATTGGGTAACGCTAGACACAAAGATTCGTGTATTTCAATTTAAATTTATCCACCGTCGTTTGGCGACGAATGATTACTTGTATAAAATCGGCATACACAACTCTCCAGTCTGTAATTTCTGTAAAAAAGAACCACAAAGTTTATTGCATTTGTTTTGTACATGTTCTAAAATTCAACAATTTTGGTCTGATATAAATGCTTGGTTATTAAGAAAAAATGTATACACTCGAAAATTTTCATACCTAGATATTTGTTTTGGTTTTGGCGAAAAAACTCACCATCTTATAAATACAATTATATTTTATGCAAAATATTTTATTTATAAAACAAAGTATGAAGAAAAAAATCTTTCATTTTTACGTTTTACAAAAGAACTAGATTTTCTTCAACAAGTAGAATATATAATTGCATTCAGAAAAGGAAAACAGAATACACACAAACAAAAGTGGAGACCTCTAATTTAATTTGATTTTATATTTGATATCTAATTAATTCGTTTACATGTTCATTTGTTTACTCTGAATTGTATTTTATTGTATTTGTTATGCAGATCGAATGTTATAATGAACAACGATTGTAAATATCTTTGATTTGAAGCAATAAAAAATTATTAAAAAAAAAAAAAAAAAAAGGTTCTAAAAGAGCACTAAAAATGTAATAGATAAGAATAAGAGCAATAACCATGCAATTTGAAGGCATTTGCGGTCTGAAAACAGAACTCAACTCTCCCTTTAATTTCAAGAAGCATAATTTATTTAATCACATTTTGTAGATTTCCATGGCAAAGATATTTTTTAAAAAAACTGTGAGTTTAAATTTCACTCTTATCTACAGACGCTAAGTTAAATGACTAGAATTCCAGAACAACAGTTAAAAACAATGACAAAAGTCTTAAACCAATTAAAAGTATCCTTCTTAATTATATCCGTAGTACTCAATAGGGGTCTAGCATCTTGTTGACATTGCATTCGCTGGTGGAGAGAAGGCTGAGTTCTGGTACAGGGAAAAGACTTTTGGGGTTTTCTCATTCGTTTTAATGTGTTCCTTTTGTTTAGCTTCAATAATATTATGGCAACAATTTCATCTGATATGAATCGCTCTGCAAATGTCTTTATTTTTAAATATTACGAGCAATAGTTAAAAATATTGAAACAAATTACATGCCACAGTACACGTGGGTGTCCCATATACCCATTTCCATGAGCACTAAACGTGACTAAATTCGAATCTCTTTTTCCATAATTTTGATGACTCCATATTACCTCAGCGTATACAGCAATTCTCAAATACTTTGTAATCAACCTTTCCAAATTGCCTCCAGAAATGTACTTTAAACATGTATTTTAAAGGGCTTGAAGTGCCCATACACCCCCCCCCCCCCAAAAAAAAAAAAAAAAAAAAAAAATAATAATAATAATATTAATAATAAATAAATAAATAAAACAATTTAAACAAATGGTTGATTAATATGGCGGGATCTGTGAAGGAGCCTTTAAACCGTTTAACGATGTGACGGATTGTGTATACTAAACTAGAAAGAAAACTAAATGTAAACTTCTCCCAAACTGTCAGTTTGTCTCTTGCAATAAAGCAAAAACACAAAAGACTGACTAATGGACTGTGGAAAATAGAATTGGTCATGCATGCCACACCTTTTGAACGTTATAATAGCCCTACTTAGTCAATCTATGCTGCTAGCACTACTAGTTTCCAAGGTTTTCAAGAATTCTTTCAAAGAATTCAAATTATGGTCTTATCCATACAGATATATCAAGGAAGCTTCGAATTCAGGGTATAGCCGAATCGGGTTTTCTAATTTGGGGCCATCTTACAAATGAAGGGCAGGTCCAAATTACAGTCATGGTCGTTCCAAGGCTGGAGGATATCATCTCCTGCGTTCCTACGCCACAAATGGACGCAGTCCTGGTTGTTCCCTTGGTTGTTCGGCTGACTGGTCGCCCATCGCTCGAAGTCTAGATCGGTTCCATCAGTCCAAATGAAAGGTCCGGATGAGCCTGATGTTGTTTGGTAGGCACCGATCCAAGCCCCATAGACTGGCGGATCAGCCTGTCCAAGAAACAACAAAGAAATCAGTATAACAAAATCAGCAAAATAAGATCAGAAGAAAATTGAATTCATCATTGTTTACTTAGATAGTATAATGTGGGGTTGTTTAGCTGTATGGTTAGTACTCAAATGAAGACATATAGAGAAACATCAGAGTTAGGTTGCAATCCAGCATGCCTGGTTATATTGTGTATAGAAGAGCCCATACACTACAGTGTACATTAATTGTGTGTATGTGTGTATAGCATGTAGCATTGAGTCAATGTATAAGATCACATATTACATCCCCCCTACAGAATAATAAACTGAATCCATAATGTCCAAACTTGAAATATCCAAAGATGAAGTCCTATCAATAAGTCAATTTCTCTGGCTTCTTGATTACCCGGCCACTGCGGGTGGTCTGCTGGTGGTTGGGGATTTTGGGCAGGGGTTGGGGCAGGGGTTGGGGCAGGAGAACCTCCGATGTCGGGCGTTGGATCAAGCGTCATCTCTTCGCGTGTATGACAATAGGGTGTCTTGGTTACCTCCTCATCATGATGGATACGCCTGGGCTCAATATCAGCGAGGTGTTGCCGGTTTCTGCGTAGCACCCTTCCATTAAGCGTCTCGACGAGGTATGACCTAGGCTCATGGCATTGCTCACGAACAGTAGCTGTTATCCAGTGACGTGATGTCTGGTCTTGTACTCTCACAAGCTGTCCAGGTGAGAGTGGTGCTAGGTCATGGGCTGATTTGTCGTGATGATACTTCTGGCTCTGCTGTCGAAGCTGCATGCGATGGTTAACATCATCACGACCAGGGGAGTTGTTGCGGATTCGAGTTGGTAAGTTGTCCTTCATCTTCCTCCCGTAAAGAAGCACAGCTGGGCTTGGTATGCGGCTGTCAATGGGAGTGGCACGGATACATAGTAGAGCCATGTTGGGGTTGATACCACTCGCCTTAGCTTTTTTGAGCGTATTCTTGACAGTTTGAATCATTTGCTCAATGAAGCCATTTGACCTTGGGTAGTGGGGAGAGGATGTAACATGGCTGAATCCCCACTGTGTAGCAAAGTCTCTGTATGTTGAGGAGTCAAAAAAAATTCCGTTGTCGCTAACGATTCTTTCTGGAACTCCTTGTTCTGCGAACACCTGACGGGTCGCATTGACTACTGCAGCACTGGTACACTCTTGAGGCATTTTCCGGATGAAAGGGAACTTTGAGAAGTAATCTGCAATGATGAGATAATTGTTCCCTTCAAAGTGAAATAAGTCTGTACCTAAGACTTGCCAGGAACGTGTAGGTATCTCGTGCTGGAGAAGAGTCTCATGGGGCTGCGAGGGCTTGTACTCTTGGCAGACTGAGCAGCCTTTCACAAGGACCTCGATATCGTCATTGATTGATTCCCAGTACATAGAAGCCTTAGCCCGAAGTCGTGTCTTCTCGATACCTTGATGACCTTCGTGAAGCTTGCTCAGTATTTACTCCCTCATGGAGTGTGGAATAAGGATTCGTTCCCCATTCAGGATCAATCCATCCTCAACTGCAAGTTGATCTCGAAAGGACCAGTATCTCTGCAGCTGCCGTGGTAGCTCACGTCTCTTCTCTGGCCACCCTTTCACAATCACCTTCTGTAGTGCTGCAAACTCTGCATTCTTGGCTGTTTCCTCCTTCAACTGACTCAAACGGTCTGGAGCAAACTGTACAAAGTTGATTTGCAGGTCAAGGTGGATATGTTCTAGAGGACCAAGAGGACGTCTGGATAGGCAGTCAGCTAATGGTACATCCTTACCAGGCTTGTAGACAATTGTCAGCTTGTATGGCTGTAGACGAAGGAGCATACGCTGGAGTCTAGGTGGAGCTGCTGCCAGGTGCTTATGCTGGATCATCTCCAGGGGCTTGTGGTCCGTCTCAACTATGAAACTCTTCCCGTACAGGAAAATGTGGAATCGTTCACAGCCGAAGACCACTGCAAGCAGCTCTCGCTTTATGTTGGCGTACCTCGTCTCTGCATCACTGAGGGCCTTTGATGCAAACGCGATACCCTTTCCATCCTGCAGTAGAGTCGCTCCCAAGCCCTGCAGAGAAGCATCTACCTGTAGTACCGAGTTGCATCGTGACATACCTTGTCACGTAAATCATTGAAGGCAGTCTGGTGCGTTGGAGTCCATTGGAATTCAGCGTCCTGCTTCAAAAGACCACGTAGGCTTGCAGTCTGGGCTGAAAGATTTGGTATAAATGGGGTAAGGTAGGTTATCATACCAAGGAACTCACGAAGCTGGCTCTTGTTCTCAGGTGGAGACATTGACTTGATTGCCTCGACCTTGTGAGGATCTGGATGGACGCCATCTGCATCATAGATCATACCGAAGAAGGAAATCTGGTTGACCTTTATGCTGCACTTGCCACTGTTGAACTGCAGACCGTACTTCACAGCTTTGGACATGAGGTGGTTCAGATTCTGATCGTGCTCTGCTTCACTCTTGCCGAACACAACAATATCGTCAGCGATCCCTATTGTGCCGGGGCAACCTTCGAGGATTTCGTCCATTCGCTGCTGGAATACATCCTGAGACATTGCTAGACCGAAAGGCATCCTGAGATATCTGTACCGTCCAAAGGGACTGTTGAAGGTAGTTAGAAGTGAACTGTCATGGTCGAGCTTGATAGACCAATAACCGTTCTTGGCATCGAGTTTGCTGAAGTGTCGAGCACCTGATAGCTTGTGTATCACCTCATCTGTCGTGATACACTGTTAGAACGGTGTTTAAAATATCACTGTTTAAAATAATGTTGTTTAAAAAAGTAAACAACGTTGTTCAAAATCGAAAAATCAGTGCTCGATTGGCTTAAACAACTATGTATTAAAAAAAAAGAAGATTTAATTAAACAGAGTTGTTTAAAAAGTCCCGGGGGCGTCGTTGATATTTTCTCGATACGCGATTGCAATTTGCGCACACACATGCGATACGCGATATGCACAAAGCATGCAAGCATGCAGTGCTAGTGTGCAGTGCAGACGAAAATGGCGGAACACGGGGCAAGGCGACGACTTGGTTCTTCTCGGCTTCGCCGATGGGGTTTAGGTGAAGTTATAGAGACAAATAATAATGTTGTCTGTCACTGCCATGAATATGATGAACAAATGTTGAAGTAAATTGGCAACAAGCTCTGCATGTTACAGTGTATAAATCGTTGTGATTATTGCAGGAGTGGTTCCAGTAGGTCATTTCACAAATTCAAACAACCAGATAATAACCATTAAACAGTTCTGTTTAAAATTTAAGCAACTCCTTTTAAACAACCCAGTTGTGCAGTAATACTGAATAAACAACAGTTGCTTAGTAATTTAAACATTATTGTTTAAAATTTAAACAACTTGCTTTAAACAACCGAGTTGTGCAATTTTATTACTAAACAACTGTTGTTTAAAAGGTTTCCTAATTTTTAAACAACTAAGTGTTCAAAATGTAAACAACCTTAATTTGTTTAATTTTTAAACAACGTTGAGCGATTCACCGGTTAACTCGGGGTTGTTTAAAATTTTAAACAACTTGTTTAATTTTTTTCTAACAGTGTAGTGCGATAATGGCAACGTCGAAAAGCTCGGTTGAGATCCTTGGGATCCAAGCAGACCCGGAGTTTGCCATTCGACTTCCTTGAAACAGCGATGCTGCTGACCCATGCTGAAGGCTCAATGACTTTAGTGATTACGCCATTACCTTACATGTCATCAAACTCAAGCTTCAGTTCATCTCGTAGGTGGATTGGGCACCGTCTAGGAGCATGGACAACAGGCTGAATGTCTGGATCAAGAACAATATGAAATTCTCCTGGGAAGTTGCCAATTTTGTCAAACTGGTCTGGATACTGCCTTACTAGGTCATCAGTAGAGTTTATCTGTGCTGAATGCTTGATCTCGTTGATGCGTGTGTGTAGAGTAAGCAGCTTCAGTTCCAACCCTGTGTCACACCCAATGATCGCTGGACCCCTGGATTCCACGATGTAGAACGTAGCATAAAGCCAAGTTGAGTTGTTGAAACGACAGGGGAGTCTCACCGAACCGAAGTGCATCACTGGTGTTTCGTTGTAAGCGAACAGCCGTGCACTTGAATTATGCACTGATTGAGGGTGAGGAACACCATCTTTAGTGAGATGGCCAGGAAACATCCCACGAAACATTCGGAGAGGAAGCGTGTTGCCCTCCGCACCGGAGTCAACCTTTGAACGAAGTTTCATTATAGTTCTCTCATTCCGTCTGACCTCCACATACGCTATTGTCAGGTCGTCCCTGTCATCCACCTGCACAGCACTGATACCTGACACAATAATTCGATTGAAAGACAGGACATCCACTGCGTCATTCAGTAGTGGAACCGCTGCTGCCGCCTCAATATTGTTTGTGCTGTGGATGGAGTGCACATGCTTGCCTCCACGATGTGGCGTAGCGTATTTAGCTTTCTGCTTCCACTTATGGGTACTTGAAGCTGGAGATCTCCCAGACCACTGTGTACTTGGAGCTGGAGATCGACAAACACTCATCCAGTGATTCAACTTTCCACAGCTGTTACACTTGGTGCCATGAGCTGGACATGCTTCCCGTGGACTGCGAGCATGATTGCCACCACAATTAGGACACTTGCTACTAATGTTAGTCTTCCGACGAACTACATCAATCGATGCAGGCTGAATATGTGTCTGTACTTGCGCTAGTTGAGCCATGTGCATCCGCGATGCTTCAAATGTTATACTCAGCTCAAGCATTTGTGTAAGAGTGAGGGACTTGCTCTTCCCTAGAAGATCTTTCTGGAGCTCAGGATATCTAGTGCCTGTGATGAACTGCTCAATGATGCGTTCTTGGAGCTCAGTGTCATCACGAAATTCACAGTCATATGCCTGCAGCTTCAGACGCGAGATATAGTCATCTGCACTTTCCCTCTCCTTCTGCACATATTTCTGAAGGTATAGCCTAGCTACACGGAAATTTGCCCTTGGCCTCAATTGTGTCTCGAACTTCTCCCAAACAACAGTTGGATTCTTCTTATCTTCACCTTCCAGACCCCACGAGTTGTAAAGCTTGATACCCGTGGCACCAGTGAACAAAAGAACATGATCCACTTGCTTTCCAATCGCAACATTCTTGACTGAGAAGTATAAGTCACACTGCTGATGAAAAATCTTAACAGCATTGGCTCTGTCGGGGTCTTCCCAATTCATGCGGGGTGTAAATAATTCATTCATAGTTCATACCAGCTACTCAAACTCCAATAGTAATGCAAATGTCAATGCACATTTTACTTACAGTAAAATCATCATATGGGACTGTAGAAAGGAGCACCTGTTGATCCAATGACAGTGTGTCAATAAGATGGCCTCCAAAATCTCTCCAAAATGATGCAAAGTTCACAAATATTGTCCAGTAGGTTCTATATCGCTGCCACCATATAATGTGGGGTTGTTTAGCTGTATGGTTAGTACTCAAATGAAGACACATAGAGAAACATCAGAGTTAGGTTGCAATCCAGCATGCCTGGTTATATTGTGTATAGAAGAGCCCATACACCACAGTGTACATTAACTGTGTGTATGTGTGTATAGCATGTAGCATTGAGTCAATGTATAAGATCACATATTACAGATAGTGATCATATCAGTGACGCCGTGATACCCATGGCACTTATACACCTTGCATTATGGCTCAAGGCATGGGCACACAGAAGATTTTATTAGGTTGGGGACCGGGGGGAATTCAATGAATTATTTAAAATGTATTGCCTTTTTTATTTTATTTTTTTATTTGTAAGATCTTCTCCCTACCCTAGCCCCCGCTGCGTTCAGTCATGGTTCAGTGGCAAAGCAATGTCCTCGCAACTATGAGGCCCCAGGATCAAAAACGTGTCGATGTGCTATATTAGTGCCCTTTTGTGGGGCATTAATCATCATCACTGTAATTTATGGCTTAAGGGCGTAGGTCCCTAGTTGTAGCATAGAAGCATACACATGCTTTTATAGCAGTCACGCAAAACAAACACTGGCAAATTATTATTCAATACAATCTGAGAATGTATACTATTATATACAGTAGATCTATTAGGAATAAATCATTATCAAAATAATTCCATAAATTGAGGTTAAACAAAATATTCAAACTATATGAGCGACAGTGTACGTTACTTTAGCCAAGGAAAGGGAGGGGTGGGGGAGCAGGAGAGTCAAAGAAACAGCTTGGCGAAAGTTATAAATTAATTGGACCAATATTACTTAAGTTATGATTGTTTTGAAATGAGGTCGCTATTATACACCTATATGCGGATCTGAAATTGGTAATTTTGTCAGTGGATTGTGACTTTAAGACTGATAACTCTCTCATTCGTCCTGTACAAAAACATCACTAATTTATGTTGCCTTCACCCTTGGGGCACTTCTCACATATGTTAAGGAGAGTGCATTATTTACAGGTCCTATAAAGAGAAAAGACCATCCCAATTGACATTTTAGCAAAAAAAAAAGAAGAAAAAAAGGTAAAGTTAGCCGCCACTAAATCGAAAAAGACGTAGCGGATTCAGCCAAATTGAAGAACGCATACCTATAGTGAGTGCTGCTTTCAAAATTTCATAATTTTAATAATTTCTGTCAGATTCTATGCTTTTCTGATTTTCCTGCTTTCTTTTGTAGTAGGTTGCTATAAAGGCGGAAGAATTCCCTTTAATTAACAGTCTAAGCTAAGGCACACATATTTACCGCCTCTGATGTGATGCTGGCAGAAGAGCGGAAAAGGTCGTAAGCAAAGCCGTTCTCCTGTTCCGTATGGACGGATACTAAATCAGCTCGTCCGTTGAAGGAGTAGTGATCCCTGCAGCGATCCCGAGCCTCCTCCCAATGGACCCGCTCGCCGAAGTAACGGTAGCAGTTCCCGTCAAATGGAAGCCAGAACTGGGGGCATGGACGACACACATTTTCATCTAAGCCGTGAACTACCACGGCTAGAACGGCAATTGATGCGAGCAGAAGCTTCATGTTGATTACTGGAGAGTCAAAGAAGAAGAGTGAAAATCGATTACAAATTAGCGACTTCAATTTTCACCCAAGAATTACCAATCGTGTATGTTCAATCTGGCGTACCAAAAGTTTACTAATAATAAGTCGCCCCAACCCCCGAAAAGGGGGTATTTAGGGGGGTACCACCTCCTCGCCGGGGAATTTTGGACCCAGACCTCAAAGCACCTAGCAATGTAATAAATAGCCAATCCTTTAATGTCTGCAGACTCACACTGTAAATGAGAATCAGATAAATAACATCTTTTTTACCAAAGGCATTTTTTCTTCTTTTCCGCGTAAGAAATTCGGGGACTTCTTCCTAGTCCCCGGCAAGAACATTCCTTGTCCGCCGCTGAATATTCTAGACAAGTTAATTTTATTTGCAAGAGATAGAAATGCCACAATAGTGTAACCCAGGTCATGACCAATGGTGATCAAACGTAGAAATCTTGTTCAGATTAGCTTGTCATGATTTGGATTTTTTCTTGTCATGTTCGCGCAGTGTTATTGCCCGAGCTTGTTTTGTTGAAAGCCTCTGCGATAGTGTTAATACATGCAAAGATACTTTCGATTAGTACCTTTAATCTATTATTCATCTTTTCTGTACTCGCTCAAGCCGAGACAGAGTAGAAGCAAAAGGGAAAAAAGAATCTAATTACTTATTTTTACTGGTTTAATTAATACCCCCTTCCCCTTTCCATTCTTTTCCTTTCTTATTCTAGTATTCGTTCATATTGTATTAATATGAGGCTTATCCAACCATGGAATATACATGTATGCTTTTAAGAAGTACGCCGTCTTCCCTGTTTTAAAAATTAATTCTATGTTAAATCACTTATGCGAATGTATAGTGATGAACTTATTAATTTTGTTGATATGGAAACAGAAAAGGAAGAAAATAAATGTTACTTTGTATTGAATTGAATTGAATTGAATTGAATTGAATAATTCACGAATCGTATTAGTATTTACAAGTTAGTCAATACTCACGTTTAGTTTACCTTTGCGGACTTGATTTCGGCTGCTGAAAGAACTGATGAACGTCAGTGATTAGCGATGTGATGCACTCCTCCTCATCACAGCCATATTTATTGACAAACTCATCCGGACCTAGCTGTCATGATCTACTCCTTAGATCCCTCAAGATTTGAAGAGATACCACCAAAAAGCTGCTTATTTTCCTCTCAAATCAGGTCAAGAGATACCAGCAAAAGGCTGCTTATTTTCCTCTCAAATCAGGTCAACAGATACCACCAAAAGGCTGCTTATTTTCCTCTCAAATCAGGTCAAGAGGCTACCCATGACCGCGAATATCCGTGAATTACAAGAAACACAGAGAATTTCTGATTATCAACCTCTTATTTTGTTGAAAGTTGTGTTGGTATTGGGCGTCAATCTAGACAGTATTATACTAGAGATCTACTCAACGATGCCCACGCGTCTAGGTCTAGTCATCAATACATCTCTTGAGAATTGAAAAGATACCAGTAAAAGACGTGGTGTGTCCATGAACTACCATGTACTATGTTCTTTCAAGGCTGCCATGAAGCATAAATTATTATTAGCAAACAAATCATAATCTAATAAGCGCTCCAAAGGCACTAGCACACACACTCAGGGGCGTAGACAACGGGGGGGGGGGGGGATGAGGGGGATGCATCCCCCCCACCTCACAAGGTGGGGGGATGGCATGTACAATCATCCCCCCCCCCCAGGTTTTGGGGAATGATATTTGCTTACTTAATAAGTCATAATGATGATAATAATAGTAATAATAATAATGATAACAATTATAATATTAATAATAATGATAATTATGATGGTGATAATAATAATCCTCATCATTATTGTAATTGTGTTTATTGTTATTAGCCGCATTCACACGGTGAAAGCCAATTCAGACGGTAAAAAAAAGAAAATCTTACAAGTATTTTGTGGTTATCTTGTGGTTTGCAAACCACAAGATAACCACAAGATTAAACAGGCGCGGATCTACGCGGAGGGGGGGGGGGGGGTTTGGGGGGTTTAACCCCCCCCCCCCCCCCTTGGGCGGCCCAAACAAAAAAAAAAAAAAAAAAGGAAAAAAAAGAAGAAAAAAAAAAAAAAAGAACGCACGCACGCTGGAGAGAAACCCTTTCAAGTGCAAATATTGTGAGAAGATATTCAACTCATCTGGTAACTTAACCAAACACATGATAACTCTGGATATAACTGTGTATTTAACTGTTACTTGATTTAAAAAGACGTTATCATGCACTGCTTTTTATGGTCTCCATTGTGTTAATAGATGCCAGGAAAACATCACTTATGGGGTTCAAATAAACACCCCAAAAAAAAATCGGCTCGCCGCTTCGCGGCTCGTGGACGATACTCCGCATCGTCATTATTTTGGTCAACCCCCCCCCTTAATGGAATTTATGTTATACATTTTTGAAAAATTGAATTTCTTCATTATGAGGCCGTTATAATTAATTTCTGATTATAAGATTGGTCGCCCTGAGGACGCTATCACGTTCAAGCTCTCGCTTTTATAAACTATATAATTTGTAAAAGTATGATTATCTAATTGATTAATATTATGATATGATTATAATGGTTTGTGTATCTTTTGTTAATACTATTTGTACCTAGTTTGTATATAATTCTTTTTAAGGCCTATGTTGAACAAAACAAAAATAACATCAAACAAACAAAATATCGGGACAATGGGGACATTTGGATCACCAACGTAATATATATGGTTGAAAGTTGGAAGCTGAAAAAAGACGCCAAGATTGACATACTTGGTAGAGGGGTTTTCGTTTTAGGGAGCATTTTTGTGACGAAAGGTAGGAGTTCAAATTTGTATAGTAGGTTTAAGCTATTCTTATATTTTCCTGTCGGTGTTTAACATTTTTTCATTACAAACAGTACAAACATATTTCCCATGCGTGTTTTCTTCAATCATTCCACTGAGACAGCATTTCTTGAACATCTATTTATTAACCAAAGCAAACAAAGCCTGATCATTTAAAGATCTAAGAAGAACGCTTCTCAAAACTCTTCTCAAATTATCTTTAGTTTGCAAGCACAGATTCTAGTTTAACACTTAAACACAAATTCTCAAGCCTTGTGTAGAGCCTAGCTCTGCCAGTCCCTGGTTGTGTCATATGTAAAGTACAGAGGAAATGCAGTGCAACGTCAGCATAGTGTCACAGTGAATTAGTGAATTGAGCGGAAAAGTCAGAGAAACAAAATGGCGAAAGTTTGAACTAAATCAGAAAAGTGCTGTTATGATTGTTTGACAAATGAGATCGTTACACATATGTGGATCTCAAATTGGCAATTTTGTCAGATCAGCGGATAACAGATAACTCTCTCATTTGTCGTGTACAAATATATAACTAATTTCTGTTTCTCTCTCAAGTGCCTTCACCCTGGGGACACTTCTCAAATATGTGATGGAGATTATTTACAGGTCCTATAAAAATGAAAGATCATCCCAAGTTATACATACTTCGAAAATTTTCTTTTGAGTCATTTTGTGTGTTGGAACAAATGGTAAAGTTGTCCGCCACCAAATCACAAAGACCAATTCGGCCAATTAGAAGGACCTATACCTACATTTGTCATCTTTATATTTACTTGAAGGTTTAATTATTTAAATCATTAATATTATGATATGATTATATGTCTTATTTTTTTGGTTAAACCGTTTCTTACGGTTTGACCTAACGCCTGAGTACCCTTTGATACGGTTTGATTTTAGGAATGGCGAACGGACACCCAGTTGCCATGAAGGCGTGGCTTTCGTGTATAGGCCTAGAAATGCCCCATTGGACGAGACGCATCCTGTGTATGCATATTTATGAGCATTATATTCTACGTTCCGAGAAGCGTATTTTTTTCCCACTTGAGCTCCGGACCCCAGTATGAACTCATGTGCATACAGCCAATCAGAGCTCATCTTGTCAATAACAAGCTGTATGCGTGCTAAAGATGCGAAATTCGAAACGGTGCAAAGCTTCACACACGTACACACAGCGCCTTGCCTATATCAGCATGCATAGCGTGCATAGGCATAGGCTTGCAAATGTTTCATTTCTGTCTAGCATCTCTACCTTTAGCAAATTTATTACAGATCCACAAATATCAGCTTATCAAATTGCTGTAAAATCTGTTACTAAGAACTAAGTTGAAATTACTCTAGCAATCAAGGATAGGCCTTTCTCGTCATCGAAGCCACTATATATTTATAGGGACTCATTTCTAAAGATTTTACGGTTGAGAATTTATTATAGATCTAGACTTATACACCACTAAAAGGCTCTAATAATATCAGCTTTATTTTTTACTCCTTTTATTGCAGGAATTCTTACCTGACAACATCACAGCAGTTTCTTAAGGTGATATTATTAGAGCCTTTTAGAGGTGTAGATCTATAATAAATTTCTCAACCATACATTTTTTAGAAATTAGTCCCTATATATAGTGGCTTCGATGACGATAGGCCTATCATTAATTGCTAGAATAATTTAAATTTTGATCTAGCGCTAAATAACTTTACACGGCCTTTTAGAGGTGTATAGATCTATGATAAATTCTCAACCGTAAAATCTTTTGAAATGAGTCCCTATAATATATAGTGGCTTCGATGACGAGAAAGGTCTATCCTTGATTGCTAGAGTAATTGTAACTTAGTGCTAAGTAACAGTTTTTCACAGCAATTTGATAAGCTGATATTTGTAGATCTGTAATAAATTTGCTAAAGGTAGAGATGCTAGAGCTGAAATGAAACATTTGCAAGCAAAATAACTCATATTGCATCGCGTGCATAAAATATATCATACTAGGTCGAATCATTATATTCGATCCAACTTCGATCTTGTTACTGACGTACATGATTATAATAATACAAGAAATAGCCGATTCAACTTTAACTTACCAGAAAGAGTAGGTAGTATTGGAAATTCGTTTTATTACAATGCCATACAACATTGGAATTCCCTTCCCAATGTTGTAAAGGAAATAGAAAACTATGCTCATTTTAAGAGGAAATTAAAGGAATACCTAATACTTGACAGTCAAAGAAGAGAAGTGAATGACATGTTATATGATTGAAATCTGTATTCTTCTGCCGGTTCATACTTGTTCATGTTGTATATACTTATGTTTTCGTACATTATAGAAATTCTACAAATTCATCATTATTTTCCCCTTCTTCCTCCTCCTCTTTTTCTTCTTCTCCTTCTTCTTTTTCTTCTTGTACTTATTATCGTTTCTATCATCAGTTAAATGTTGTTATTATTATTATCTTTAATAAGTAATTATTTTATTTTCTTATCTGTCTGTAAATATTACTATTTTAACTTATTAATTGTATACATGTCTGTAAAGGATCCCACTGGAAATAAGCTCTCGAGCTTTCGTGGGTTATCCTGTTTAAGCTGAGTTATTTCTGATCTGTTATTTTTGTATATTGTTGTATGTTGGAAACTTGTCGAATAAAAGTCAATCAATCAGACGGGAGTTACTGTTACCGTGTTAGGCGTTCAACATTAGGGACTTTTAGATTGAGTAGACGAGAACACGACGTACGCCGACTGATCATGCGTGTCAACGTACTCAACTGCCCATGTTGACTACAATTATAAATCTTTTAGATTGCACTCGACGATATACATGCATGCAGGAAGTAACACTATAAATTACATGACAGACAAAGAAAGAGGACAAAATATACGGTTCCCCATTCTACCCTCAACAATAGGCCATTTTCTTAATGTAACCAAATTTAATGCATAGGTCTTTGTGAAGTGCCTCAATACAAATTATTTCATTCACCTGATAGGAATAGTAGTATTTCAATAGTCGGAATGCAACTGCATATATTAAGTGTTCCTAGGTAGGTCAAGCCATAATGTTTGTCCAACGTGGCAACAACGAATGTATACAGTTAGGATTCTGTCTATTGAAATACTATTATTCTTATCAGGTGAATGAAATAGTTTGTATTGAGGCACTTCACAAAGACCTATGTATTAAATTTGGTTACATTACGAAAATGGCCTGTTGCTGTGGTAGAACATCCCTTCACTGCTATTATTTGAAAATGTGTAGAACAGGTGAATATGCATGTGACACTTGTTCTACACATTTTTACATAATAGCAGGGAAGGGATGTTCCTTTGTCTACCCGAGGAACTGTATATTTTATGCGCACGCGGCATATACTAGTACCGTACTAGATTTATGAAAATCAAGGTTGACGCATTCTCGATCGCCGACTAAGACGACGTGACGCATGCGCAGTGCCTTAAAATGACGTCACACGTTGCAGTCAAAGCTGTAAACGTGCAAATCTAAAAGTCCCTAATAAGGGATATAGCAACGTCGATCTGGCGCTGCTCAGTGGCTGCCGGGCTCACCATCAATTGGGCAAAAAGAATTTCCATTTTTGGTTTAACTTAATCAAATTTGGAGTGGACTTTAAAAGATTAGTATTATTATTATTATGCACGCACACCTTGCATGCTGATTTAGGCAAGGCGCTGCGTGTACGTGTGTGAAGCCTCTGATTGGCTGTATGCAAATGAGTTCACACTGGGGTCGGAAGCTCAAGTGGGGGAAAATACGCTTCCGGGAAGCAAAAGGCGGCTTGTTGTGCATATTTTTGATTCCCGCGCTGTCTTGCGTAAAAAACAACATTCTCAGCTATTATCATTGGTTTGCGACAACGCAACAATCGACAGAGTCATGTATATTCATACGGTTGCAGTACGAGGCTGCATGCGTTCCAAACAATGTTGTCTACATGGTAGTAGAAAATTCCTTTTGAGGTAGAAGCAACGCGGAATGCTTTCCCTCTCTTCCGTATAATACATTGTTCACCATTATTAGATTATGAACATGAAAATCACATATCGAACATGTCAAAGAAATCAAACTGAACACAATAAATAACCGTAATACGATGTTGTCATTATTTTATGTAATTTCACATTTTTCTCAATTTCCCTTTTTTGAATGAAATAAAACAACAATAAATAGTCTAAAATATAACTTCACTGGTATTGTAGTTGTAAACTTAAATGTGTTGAAATCAGTATAAGTGTCTAGTATTCCTCTATCTGCCAATATCTACTTATCATGTCTATAAATTATCTATTGATATATTTTAATGATTTTTCAAGAAAACAAAGATTATCCAATATCGAGCGTGTGTTTCCTAGGCTGTAGATTTCATGCATCTTATCGAAGCGAAAATATATTCGAAAGGTCACCAAAAAATGATTTTGGAAAAATTATGATAATAAGTCATACAACAAGAATGATAATAAAGCTAGCTAGGAAAATAACTTATCATGCAATGAGGGACATACTCGATAATGTTCTTTCAAAATATCCAAAAGAATTTCATATTATTTCGTTTTCTAAAATCAATCTGTACATGCTAGACTTCCTCATCCAAGGGAACTTTGGTATCATTATTACTATTCATTTTTTTCTTCATTACTATATCTGAACTAATTTGCCTATGAATGAAATCAACTCCCAATATTATTTTTTAGATAAAATAATACTATATCTCAATTTTTTTTAATTATTCGTCGAATGTTATTGTGCTGTCATAGTTTCAAACTGATCATAAAGTGAAACATGTGGAGGAAGATTCTAGAACAAAACTGGATGAGAATGATCGAGTTATAAGCAAAAATGCAATCGCCCTCTAGCCTCCCCCCCCCCCCCTACTCGACGAATGCGCGTTTTTTTTCTCACAATAATTTTTCTTTAGTTTGCACTTTAAAAATCCTGTGGAATAACATGGGTATAGAGCGTAGTCTTTCCTACAGACCTGGTTATTTCAAAAGAAATAGAAATTTAAACAAATCTTCGAAACTAAGACCCACCATCTTATTCCTCTTTTTTTTTCATTTAAAAATAAATTACATTATTACATATGTGGATACAACACGTCACAAATAAATGATTGGTCGGCGGTCACACGAACTGACGAATCAGTCCAAATGGTCCATATATATAACACACAGAGGAGGGACCGATTTGATGGTTCGTTGACCGTCGACGATCTTTTAATCATGTAAATATTCTAACGCCCACAAATATCCTGGAATTCAATGTTCGTAGAAAAAAAAGGAATCGAAAAGCGACCTTCAATGTATTTAAATATTGACGCTGATTGTTTTATGCATGTGATTATGAAATATGTTCACGATATGTAACATATATATATATATATGTACGCTAAATGTACGAAATTGCGGGCGCAAAGCGCGAAGCTTTAATTAGTAAAATGAACATTATATATCCGCCCCTGGAAGTGGTGGCGCCCGCACTATAGTTGACCTTAACCCACCTTCCGCATCTAAACCTTGCGAAATCTAATCTTCATTTTCTATTGTAAAAAACAGCCCTCTTGAAATTTTACAGATGCTCCAAGTGAAAGGTTAAAGCATCCATGCACACGGTTAACTTACGCTACCCTCTATTCGTGTTAGCGCGTTACTCCTGGATAAATCCAGGAGTAAATTGACCGGCGTAATAAAGGTAGGCGTATCAAACACAACTATCGTCCAGACGGTCACTACTCTGACCTTTACGCCGACCTCACCATATTTACGCCAACATAGCTCTTAACACGACCTTTACGCCGACCAAAATTGTCATCGTCTGATCAAGACTATTGTTTCGGTATGTTATCGAGAACATTTCGATCGATATGTCGTGCTGAGAAACTCTACATTATTTTTACTCTTATACACTTTGGTGGGGAATGTTGTAGATTAATGGGCAAATATTAATGCATCTCTCAGAATTACTAAATTTATTCATTGGAGTGAGGTTTCCAAACATTTGAGGGGGTTCAATTAAAAAAAAACAAGGGGGCACTGTGAGCTCTGTAGCGAGAACCAATACAAATACGTATCGCATTATTTTTGATATCTTAAAATTGGGTCGTTCAGACATTAAGAATTCCTGTTTGAAGAGTTTCTATTTATTTTCCTCACTTTCTTAGTGAACCTCTAATGCAAATCTCTTTTCCCATACGTTACCTAATTCGAACAATTTGGTGATCACGAGTTATCGAATTTTGAACTCGTCGTTCCCACCCCCCCCCCCCATCCCCCATGTTTTGCTCTCCATTATTTATTGAATTCTGTGTGTGATTTTGTCATTTCCATCAATTTTCTTTACAACTTTCGCCCTTTTTCTCTCATTTTCTAAATCATGTTTAACAATTTATGTTTTCTTCAGAATTGTGTTTGTTAGTTTCCTTGTTTTTTCTTACTTTAAACGAGAGGGACAAACACATATATTGCCAGCCTATCTAGTTAATGGGGGAAATAAGTCTTAATTTAAAAAAAAGTTGACCTGATAAAAAAAGAACCAAAAATCAACTTAACGAATTAGTGAAAATTAGGAAAAAATAATAATTCATCTTTCAAAAGACGGATCTTCAGGCTGTTAACCTATTACGCGAAAATAAAACAATTTTGTTTAATATTTTAAACCTAACTAAATGAAATCATCAGGACGCGACGCCAAGCTGTCGCCAACAACAAGACCCTTATCCAATCTGATCTGATCATCTGAACACTCGATTGGAAAGATGATACCACTTAAGACCATATTTTTAGAATAGGAGTGCTTTCACATCCTTCTCTGTAGGATGCAGTAACGAACATGATCAAGGTTAAGAAGTCTTTCAATTTTCCAAGTTGGAAATGCGGGCAGGTATACGTGAGGGCAGGCGCGTACGCAGGGGGGGGGGGGGTTGGGGGTTGAACCCCTGTTACACCCACAAATGTAATAACGCCCACAAATGTAATAACACTTTACCCACAAATGTAATAATTTCACCCACAAAATATGTAATAACCCCTTTACCCACAAATGTAATAATTTTGAATCACCCACAAATGTAATAATGACTTTACCCACAAATGTAATAAATTTGAAGTGATATTTTGTCGAATTTGTTCAGAAACTAACTGCCGACCAATCATTTATTTGTGACGTGTTGTATCCACACATGTAATAATGTAATTTATTTTTAAATTAAAAAAAAAGAGGAATAAGATGGTGGGCCTTAGTTTCGAAGATTTGTTTAAATTTCTATTTCTTTTGAAATAACCGGGTCTGGAGGAAAGACTACGCCCTATACCCATGTTATTCCACAGGAATGAGATGGTGAGGTCTTAGTTTGAAGATAAATTTTTTTTTTTAAATAACCGAGTCTGAAGTAAAGACTTCGCTCTAATCCCATGCTTTATTACCGGGTCTTAATTTGGAAGATGGAGGAATAACCCGGTCTGGAGGAAAGACTACGCTGAATACTCATGTTCTTCCACAGGAATAAGATGATGGGGTCTTAATTTTGAAGATTTTTAAAAAGTTTTGAAATAACCGTGTCTGGAAGAAAAACTACGCTCTAAACCAAACCCATGCTTTATTACCGGGTCTTAGTTTGGAAGATGGTGGGGTCTTAATTTAAAAGTTTTTTTTTTTTTTTTTTTTTTTTTTTTTTACTTTTGAATAACCGGGTCTGGAGGAAAGACTACGCTCGATTTTCATGTTATTTCACATGAAAAGGATTATGGGGTCTTAGTTTTGAAGATTTTTTAAATTTTTGAAATAACCGGGTCTGGAGTAAAGACTGCGCGCTATACCCATGCTTTATTACAGGGTTTTAGTTTTGAACAAATTCGACAAAATATCACTTCAAATTTATTACATTTGTGGGTAAAGTCATTATTACATTTGTGGGTGATTCAAAATTATTACATTTGTGGGTAAAGTGGTTATTACATTTGTGGGTGAAATTATTACATTTGTGGGTAAAGTGTTATTACATTTGTGGGTGTTATTACATTTGTGGGTAAAGTGTTATTACATTTGTGGGCGTTATTACATTTGTGGGTGTAACACCCCTTCTCCTTCTCTCTCTCTCTCTCTCTCTCTCTCTCTCTCTCCCTTTATCCCTCTTTGTTGTGCAATAGGATTTCGTCACTAAATCTCATTTGAAGAAAAATATAAATTGAGCAGTGCGGCGTCTTGTTACCTCTTCATAATGGTCGTATAAATTATATTTTAAATGGATGCATTTTAAAGAATTCTTTCTGATGACATTTAGATGGATTTATAACATGATTAGTAAGAGTATGCCATATACAAGAAACATCGAAAGAGTTTCGTCGCAAAATGCAATACATTGTATCTCCATTTTTGCGCTTAACTCGTTTTTTGATGAAACTCTTCATTTCTTCATCACAGTGTTGTAACTGCTAATTTAGTTTTAATTTACAATACTGTTTCAATAATACTTTCCCGATGAGCACGCGCTTAGAACTACAAGTCAAGATGCTGAACATCATGAAATAATACCTACTTGATGGTTAAACATCCTGGTAATTGATACTCTCAGATAGCTCCCAATTATCTTGATCTTTGTGATACTGTGCTGGTAGAAACTAGATGGATGTTCGACTACACGCAGTCGAAAATGATGCCTCCGCCCTAGAGCGATTTTACAAACCAAAAACAGAAGCTACTTTAAAAATTCAAGTTTGATTGTAATCCATTGAATACAGGTTCTCAGAATGTCGTGATAAAAAGCTATTTTTTATATTTAATTTCATTTATTTCCATTTCCATATCCAACAAAATAAATTAAGTACATGGGATTGCATTGTACATAGTAAAACAATGAAACTTTATAGCAATATATTTGTAATTGGTACACAGTGTACAAAAGGCATATAAAACAGATTGGTCATGGAGGGGACTGCTGAAAAGCTGGGCTTGCAGATTGCAGCCCCCTATAACTTATAATTGCACACAATAGTATATCAATAATATTAAAGGGAACGCACAAATACATAAACCCAATAGACATAACATAGAAGGAGTGAAAGGGACAGTGAAAGAAGGGAGACAAGGAACGAGAGAGGGCGGGATTCTTTCCTATAACACACACAACACAACACGGACCGACTGGAATACGGGTGGCCAGTACAAAATGAATCAAAATATAAAAAAGTATGTTATTGAGTCAAATAAATTTAATGAGGGAGAGCTGACGCTTTATAATCACGCAGAAAAGATTTTTTTTTATTTGAATTTAAAAGAATTTTAACTGGGGGCGTTCTTGATGCTAACATCTAGAAATGCTAACATCTAAAAGTGGGCCCAGTAGACTGCTATGTGAAACACCACAATCTACATCTTGCATAGAAGAACATTGGTCGTTCATATTGCTCCGGTTGTCTCATTTTCGCTCGCTGGACGTATATAGCAGACGGCAATCGGCGGATTAGACGACACTTGGTAGTGAATTTGTATGTGAGATTGCTTTGCTAAATATAAAATACAAGAACATTTTCCATATATTTAAACAGTTATTAAAATAAACCTACCAAACTACATAACACGATGACATACTTGACTTAAAGGTAATACAAAGTTTTGGTAAGGGGTCATGAATTTAGTTCAAATGAACACATTGGAAGCATATTCGGTCATACAATATTCAATGATCGTTGTCGCTGTTGAAATCGAGTCTAAAGTTATGAAATTGTAAATAATAAACTCTTTATGGTGTATAGCTCCCTCTCAAGGTCAAGATATTAATTAAGCTATAAAACCGTACGCGCTATTTGAAATTTTTCAAAATTTACCGGGAGCACCGGTAAATTTTTATATTCAGTTTTTCTCGTAAGCAGAAGTGTTTTAGGGGCTAAATTTTCTAGTGCTTATAATACATCCACAGGGGCATCTAAATATATCAAAATTGTAAAGAATCACTATCCACCCAAGTTTCAAAATTTCCCAAAACTTTGTATTACCTTTAAAGTAGGGGAGAGTGATGTGGTGCACAATTGCACCCCTCTGCAAATAATCGAATAGTCCATGGCGATCATGAATATTCATGTTTTTGCTTACCTCGGCAAAATGCTTGCCTATACAAATTGGAAAAATTACGATGGGTGGGTTGGCTGAAATGGACATAATGAACCGATTAGAACTGATCTCTGATAATTCATGCTTGTTATCCTTCGTGTGCTTGACCTATAACCTTACAATCGCGTGGCAAATTGCGTCCAAAGTTCGACTTGTTTCACATGTGTTATATAGGCAATAGCGAGATAGCGACCTATCAAAGAAAAATTACGGTGAACTTTCAAAAGTCAATGGGACATGACGATTCCAATGAAAGAGCTAGTGTCAGCGTACGTCGGGGTGGATGTGCTTTTCGCTCAAACAAAAAATGAATTTTTAACGATTTTTTTTTTTTGTGGTAAAAGTCAGTTGGCTAACGTGTTAGGCTGCTGGACTCTGACGATAGGAGGCCTTGTCCAATGAGACTATTCGGAGCCATATGTAATACACACAAATTGCTTGGGTCCGTTAGGAAGTCTCTGAACCACTCCAAGGCCCTACCACGAATTCCGTAATTGTTCAATTTGTAGAGAAGTATTTTATCGATCGATGGTATCAAAGGCCTTGGAGAGGTCCAGGAAAACAACCACAGTATGCTTGAATTTGTTAATAGCTTTTTCGACAAGAGTAAGTAAAGCATGGGATGTGCTATGTTTTGGCGAAAGCCAAACTGAAAATTAGAAATTATGCTGTTTTTATTCAGAAAATGTAGAAGTCTTATGTATATTATTTTTTTCCAGAACTTTTGAAAGAGCAGGCAGGAGAGAAATTGGTATAAAATTACATATATTATCTTTTTCTCCTTTTTTGTAAACCGGTATATACATGTATGACCATTTGAACTTATACCTCATGACCCTAAAATCTAATCAGCTCATTGGCTTTGGGAGATATATACACTGTACATGTCCCGAGTTTGATAGCAATCCATCCGTCAGTATTGACAATGCGTTCGCAAGCTTTTTTTGCATACAAGATGAGCCCCGTGACCTTTGACCTCGTGATCCCAACATCTAATCAGTAACTTGGCTCTGCAAGGTACATATATGACCCTAGTTTGGCGGTAATCCATCAATTAGTTCTTAAAAAAAACACGATCACAAGCTATTTTTGCATACATAATAAGCCATGTGACATTTGATTTTTGACCTTTGACCTCTTGACTCCAAAACCAAATCAGGTCACTGGCTCTGCAAGATACATATATGACCCTTGTTTGGCGGTAATCCATCAATCGGTTCTTGTGATAACGAGATCACAAGCTAATTTTGCATACATGAGCCGTGTAACCTTTGACCTTTGACTTCGTGACCTCAAAATCTAATCACCTCATTAGCTCTGCAAGATACATACATGACCCAAGTTTGGCGGTAATCAATCAATCGGTTCTTGACATAACGCGATCACGAGAACGAGACGTACGGACGGACAACCAGAAAACATATTGCCAAAAATTAACCTGGAACTTGAAAGAAGCTTTGAATGCTGGTAATCGATACCTAAGTGTCTCATTACGAATGATTGAACAATGTCACCCCCAGATCAATAGCTCTCATTTCATGATTTTTGTGAAAACTAAAAAAAATATTTCCCCAATATATGTCCAAGGCATGCTTTTGAAATAAAAAGTGTTGGTCTCCGTTTCCCATGTATAATTGATGGAACTCGTTAAAAACAGGACATCAAAAGTCTTTTTTTTAAATATATATATTTATGAGAACTATGATCAATAAATATGACCACCCCCATTTTTCATTAACAATTTTAGTATTTTTTTTTTTTTTTTTGGGGGGGGGTGAATCTAAATTCCTTAAGGGTACCATGTTTTATTTAACTTACGCTAGGCAATATTATCGATGATTAGAACAAAATCAGGTTCCCTGGATATGTAGTTTTAAATTACCAAAGCATAGAAAATGAAAGAAAACAGGACTTTTCGCAATAACTCAAAATATGACATGCTGTCGAAAATTGATATGGTGCTTAAAAGAATCATTGCATTTAGACATTAGGTAGAAAGCATATCCTTTTTTATTTTTTGCTAGAAACTAATGTAATTTATCAAGGAAAAAATCATTCATATTCCAACACGCTCTGGTTTATTATCGGCAAGATATTAAATATTTATCATTGATTCATTTGACAACTTTTGATAAATTTGCAGAAATACTTTTTAAATCATATACACGTTTATACAAAAATGATATTGTTATAACACTGTCACCAATTTGCATTATTACATTCAAAATGATTTACACTTATGGTACCTAAGGTGTATAAATAGACAGTAATTTTAATGGTAATGATTAAATATGAATATCATGTACTAGTACACACCAAAATGAAGGAAAATCAATAAATGTTACTTTCAAGGGCATCGTTGGACTCATTTTATTCAAACCGCAGAACACATTCCATTTTGAAAAAAGTATATGTTAAGCAATGAGAGATATGTACCGAGGTATTCTAATTGCAAACATTTGAGACAGTTGCATATTTTCTGATTAATATTCATATTTCATGCCAAAAATACGATTTTTTTTTTTTTTTTTTTTTAATATTTTTTTTTTTTTCATCTCCAAATTTGATGACACATTCAATAACACATTACTTGGGTATAAGTATAACATTACTATAGCATCAAAGTTGTAGAAAAAATACGTTTCCCACAATTAAACGCTGATGACCTGCTGTCGCAAATTTAGAAGGACCTTAAAAAAACGATCACCTTTTTTTTTAGCACTGAGAGATTTCATTTTCAAATTTTCAAATTGACACAAATGTCTATTATCAAGAAATAACCATATCAAATTCCCAAATCAATTTATTGTACAACTGCTGTGCTATGAAATATGCGTTATTAACTCATAAGTTGACTTTCCCTAAATTTCTTTACTTGTATTGCAGTTTGAGATCATACTTTTTAAATCATTACTGCATGCCTGTAACATATGAGGGGCTCATTTTAAGATTTCCGACAAGAAAATAATGTTAACTATGAAGCAAAAAATAGCTCAAATTCCTTAATACTCTTGTTTTAAATAGGCATACTATGAAATATGAATTATTATTTCATATGATAATTTTGTCAAAAGATACTTTTAACTTGTTAAAACATTTATGACATTTGATAGTACAAGTGTAATCGAAATAGACATTTTGTCCCAACTGGCAAATAAAAATACGCTATCTGTGGAAAAACAACATTATTCCAAACACTTGACGATGCATATTTATATCACAATCATGCAGAAATACGAAAAATGGAAATATAACTGTATACAAATAAGTTCTTTCTATTACAGAAGGCTGCCGCTCATTACATTAATAACTCGCTAACGGTTGTAAGCGTCCGTTATGTAAGGAAACAACAATGCATCTATCACAGTAATAGAAATCAACATTTCAAAAATACAAATAAGGGGTAGCACTGTTTTTTAAAGCAAAGGCTGCCGCCCATCACATTACTAACTCGTGAGTGATTGTAAACGTCCGTTATGTAAGGAAACAACAATGAATCTATCACAGTTATATAAATCAACGTTTCAAAAAATACAAATAAGGGGTTGCAATGTTTCCACATTAGGTTAAGGCGAAGATTTATTTGCCTTTCGAAGTCCAAGGGAAAGACTGGAGGTTTCACAACTGCAACGTTGTATCTCCCTAAGTTTGAATGGCGCCATCTCGTGGTAGAATCAATTTCTAATTAAAAAAAGCAAGATGGAAACCACCGGATAAATAGATCTTTAATTCCAGAGGCGGTGCTCGCGGGAGGGGGGGGGGGGGAGGAGGTGGGGGCACAGTGGCCCCTGCCTATTACTTTGTAAATGTGCCCTCTTTCATTTCACAAGATCCCATTTCCTCTGCAATAAGTGTCCATATTTCATTCTTATAAGTGCCCTTTTAATCTCTAGTAAGTGCCCCTTTTCAGGTACGAGAAGTAGCCCTGTTCACATCTGATAATTGCCTTATTCAAATCTCAGAGGTGCCTCTGTTACTTTGACAAGTGTCCCTTTTCCTTTGTAAAACAATCCCCGTTCGCTTTTGATATCTACCCCTTTTAACTCGGATAAGCTCACCTTTTATGTTCACATGTGCCCCTTTTCGTTTCTATCAAGTATCCCTTTTCATTATGATAAGTGCCCCCATTTAACAAAAAGAGCCCCTTTCCCTTCTCATAAATGCCCATTTTCACTTATGAAAAGTGGTCCCTTTTCATTCTCATAAATCCCATTTTCATCTCTGGTAAATGACCGTTTTCAGATACGATAAGTTACTCCCCTTCACCTCCGATAATTATCCTATTCAAACCTGACAGATGCTCCTTTTTACTTTGAAAAGTGCCCCTTCCCCTCCTGTTAAGTGCTCTTTTCATCTCTGATGAGTGTCCCTTTTCAACTCTAATAAATGCCCCCCCCCCTTTTTTTTTTACACGTGCCCCTTTTCCTTTCTATGAATGCTCTTTTTCCTTTCTTATAAGAGCCGCTTCCCCTTTTTTTTCATTAAAGCCCCCTTTCATCTCTGTTAAATGCCCTTATTATTAAAATCTGATCGGTGCACATATTCTTTCAATAAATGCACACTTTTCCTTCATTCCTTCTTTCATATCTGGTCAGTGCTCCTTTTTAGGTGCGATAGGTACCCCTGTTTACCTCTGATAATTTCCCTTTTAACAATGATACGTGCCTCTTTTCCTTTCTAATAAGGGACCTATACCCTTTTCATAATTGCCCATTTCTGTATTCTGTAATAGTGCCTTTTGTAATCTCTAGTAAGTGCCCCATTTTAGGTACGAGAAGCACCCGTTTTCCCTATTCAAATCTGACAGGTTCCCCTTTTGCTCTGAAAAGTTTCCCTTTTCCTTTGTAAAAAGTGCCTCTTCCCCTTTTAATAACTACCCCTTTTTAACTCGGATATTAAAGCGCACCTTATATTTTCACATGTGCCCCTTTTCCTTTTAAATAAGTGCCCCTTTTCTTTATGATAAGTGCCCCCATTTAAAAAGAGCCCCTTTCCCTTCTCACAAATGCCCCTTTTCATTCTCATAAGTGCCCCTCTTCATCTCTTGTAATTGACCCTATTCAATTCTGAGATATACTCGTTTTACTCTTTCTAAGTGCTCTTTTCATCTCTTATAAACGCCTCTTTTATTTTGACACGTCCCTCTTTTCCTTACTAATAAATGCTCTTTTTCCTTCTTATAAGTTCCACGTCCCCTTCTCATAATTACCCCTTTTCATCTTTGATAAGTGCCCCGTTTATTTTAACATGTGCCTCTTTTTCTTTTTAATTTAATAAGAGCCATGCACTTCCCCCTTCTCATAAAAGCCCCCTTTCACTTCCGATTAATGCCTCAATTAAAATATGACCTGTGCCCCTTTTTTTATTCGCATAAGTGCCTCTTTTCATGTATGGTCAGTGCCCCTTTTCAGATGCGATTCGTGCCCCTTTTCGCCTCTGATATATTCCCTTTTAACAATGATACGTGCCTCTTTTCCTTTCTAATGAGGGACCTATACCCTTTTCATAATTGCCCCTTTCTGTATTCTGTAATAGTGCCTTTTGTAATCTCTAGTAAGTGCCCCATTTTAGGTACGAGAAGCACCCGTTTTCCCTATTCAAATCTGACAGGTTCCCCTTTTGCTCTGAAAAGTTTCCCTTTTCCTTTGTAAAAAGTGCCTCTTCCCCTTTTAACAACTACCCCTTTTTAACTCGAATATTAAAGCGCACCTTATATTCTCACATGTGCCCATTTTCCTTTTAAATAAGTGCCCCTTTTCTTTATGATAAGTGCCCCCATTTAAAAAGAGCCCCTTTCCCTTCTCACAAATGCCCCTTTTCATTCTCATAAGTGCCCCTCTTCATCTCTTGTAATTGACCCTATTCAATTCTGAGATATACTCGTTTTACTCTTACTAAGTGCTCTTTTCATCTCTTATAAACGCCTCTTTTATTTTGACACGTCCCTTTTTTCCTTCCTAATAAATGCTCTTTTTCCTTCTTATAAGTTCCACGTCCCCTTCTCATAATTACCTCTTTCATCTTTGATAAGTGCCCCGTTTATTTTAACATGTGCCTCTTTTTCTTTTTAATTTAATAAGAGCCATTCCCCCTTCTCATAAAAGCCCCCTTTCACTTCCGATAAATGCCTCAATTAAAATATGACCTGTGCCCCTTTTTTTATTCGCATAAGTGCCTCTTTTCATGTATGGTCAGTGCCCCTTTTCAGATGCGATTCGTGCCCCTTTTCGCCTCTGATAATTACCCTTTAACAATGATATGTCCCTCCTTTCCCTTTCTCATAAGGAACCTGTCAGTGCCCCTTTTCAGATGCGATTAGTGCCCCTTTTCGCCTCTGATAATTACCCTTTAACAATAATATGTCCCCCCTTTCCCTTTCTCATAAGGAACCTATCCCTTTTTCATAAATGCCCCTTTTCTCTTCTTAGAAATGCCCCTATCAAAATTTGATGGGTGCCTCTTTTCCGTCGACAAATGCCCATTTTCTATTCTAATAAAATCCCTTTTCATCCCTGGTGCGTGCCTCTTTTTTTAGGTGTAAGAAGTGCCCCATTTTTACCTCTGATAATTAGCATTTGTACTTTGACACGTGCTCCTGTTCTTTTCTAATACGCGTCTGAACCCTTTCGATAAGTGTCCCCTTTTCCTCTCATCATTAAAGGTGCCCCTAATTTCAAGCGACTAAGAGCAATTTTTCCATAAAGCTCGCTCGCTACGCTCGCTCGTAGTTATATATGTTGTAATTATGTAACTTATTAAAGGTCTTTTCAGTCTTCCGTGATGAGAATGTGCTTATAACCCCATCAGTCAATGTCTAAATAATTGTATATTTTCGCTTTGAGATATCCCTTTGAAGGTGCCCTTTTTTCCTGAAAGTGCCCTTTTTTTTGTTCCCCCCCCCCCCCGCCACTTTGGAAGTCGCTCCGCCTCCTCTGCCTCCACTACTGATCAAATAATGCCTACCGAAAGAAAATACCGTCACCGATGCCATATTAGTCAAGAATCTGATCGGTTTAATATTGAATAATCTCCACCACCCCACTCACCCCGTATTTGATGCTGCAAGCAGAAGATGCGCGATCCCCAAGTGGAAAGGCCGGGTGTACGAGTTTGTTGATAATGCCATCTTCGGCAGCTTGAAGGAACTGTAGGGAATATTGTAGATAGAAAATATAAGAACCGGCTAGTTTCTGGACTAATACTATATAATTCCATTATCAGGGGCAATCGCTAATAAGGGGTATCTCACTGAGCGGCGAATGCTTACGAACGTTGCGAATTTTGGAGTTATGGATTTAAAAAAAAACCTCAGCGACACCGTCTTACAACGGTTTGCAAGGGCTAACGACTATTTTGCAAAGGCCTACGACTGTTTTGCGACAATGAAAACTGTTTGTTAACTTACTTGCAACTTTTTACGAACCCTGGCGGAAACCCCAAATTTGCTACGTTAGTGAGATACCCCCTTTACGACTGCCGGACGCCTGCAAAGTTGTTTTTAATGTTTTGCTTGCATGTTCAGATATTCCAAACAAGTAATTTAATACTCGCAGGAAGAAGCACAAACGTGCTTTTTTGCTAGCAGTCGCTCAACAAGACTAGGAATAGCTTTTTATTCCTATTGAATTTTACCCAAAATAAAGACGAAAAATGTCACTATTGTTAACAAATGCTTGCCAGATTGGTAAACGGTCATTTTTTTTTAAGGATGAATTTTCCTTCCTACTTTTCTTTGGTAAGCGCAATTTCCTGTTTTACTGACCTATGTTATGGTCAAAAGTTAATGGCTATTTACCTGCAGTGCGGGATCCAGGATTTCCAAAAAGGGGTGGGGAGGGGACGAAGCAAACGTATACGGAAAGCGCACTGCGACTGCATAAGGGAGAGCCTTTTTCCTTGGGGTGCAGGGAAAGCCATGGACCTGATAGCTCTCGAGTTTTAGCACTTCGGAATTATCAGAACCTTCAAGAAGCCGGCCTGATCGATATAAACACCAAACTCTCTCTCTCTCTCTCTCTCTCTCTCTCTCTATCTATCTCTTTCTCTCTCTCTCTCTTAAGGATAATGTTATACGTCAAATTGATGTCTTGGGATCCACTCCTAAATGTATGTGTACGGATGTGGTCCAGGAGCAGAGCCCTGCTGGGGGTCCCAAGGAACGATGGGTATAATATGCAGGTCATTATTTTCGTTTGAAGTTCTAATGATTGTCAAGGTCATATTTAAAGGAAGTCTTTAGTCCTAAACGCATAGAATCAATTCCGAAATAAGTGAATCATGCAGGGAACATTGAATTTAAGTTGACCCATAGATTACTTGACCAATGCTCTCATACACAGACGAAATAAATGATTCCGATCCACTTTATACATCCCTCTCTTTATACTTAGTCCTCATTACTCACATCACTCATGACCAACCTTAATCGTAAATAAAAAAAAGCAAGCAAACAACAAGAAATGTTGATAGATATGACCTGTAATTCATTTACTCCAGCTATAAAAGCATAAAATGAATTTGGCTTAGTCGAACAGTAAAAATAAAGTAAGCACTACAAAACAAAGAAAGAGATGATGAAAGATATGTTAAGTGGCATCTTACAATGATTTCAAAATAACATATCTTTTATTTCAAGGAGCTTAATTTATCTGATCATATTTTTGTAGATTTCTACAGCAAAGATATTCTTTATAAACAAAAAACGACGGTAAATGTCTAGAATCCCAAAACAGTTAAACACCATAACAAAAGTCGAAAACCAATTAAAAGTATCTTTTGTAATTATATTTGAAAGGACTTAAAGGTACTATGTCCCTTTTGCAGCCAACTTCAAATTCTGTAGAACTTTGCAGGAATTATGAATATGTCATGTATGTCCTATCTGTGAAATTTAAACGTTAGCAGTGCCCTCATATTCAAATTATGCAAGGAAACCCGTTTACTTGCTAGACTTCACTGTCAGACACTATTGAGTGACTGAATGGCTTTTTTTCTTCTTTGGTAATAACCGTACATGAAAAGAGTTGTAAAGGGTACATGAGCATTTGTCTACATCAATAACCCACTTCTTGTGATGGCCAAGATTAAACTGATTGAATCTTTGCGCAGCATAAAACGTATGACCATTCGGTACAATTGTCTGAAAATCAAGACTATTACTTTTGGGCTCTATAGCCCTAAAGTCGATTTGACAACTAATAGTCGTTATTTTCCCACTTGAAAATTAGTATTATCTTTCAAATGCAGTTGGAATTTAACTTTTTCATTTTTTTGGCCTGCAAATGGGACATAGTACCTTTAATATAAATCTAGCACCTTATTGACATTGCACTCGGTCGCAAAGAGGGGGCTGAGTGCTAGCTGGTACAGGGGTTAGAATTTTGAGTTTGTCTCATTCTCTTTAATGCATTACTTTTCATTTAATTGTAATAATATCATGGCAAAAATGTCCTCTAAAATGAAGTGCTCTGCGAATGCCTTCAAATATGACAAAAATCAGGAGAAATAGCTGACAATATTGAACCAAACTGTTATGCCAAACGTGCGTGTCCCATATACACATTTGTGTGAGCACTCAACGTGACTAAAATCGAGTTTCTTTTTCCATCATTTTGATGATTCCATAACCTCAACGTATGCAGTAATTCTGAAATACTTTGTAATCAACATTTCCCAATTGCCTCGAGAAACGTAGTTTAAACATGTATTTTAAAGGGCTTTAAGTGCCTATATTAAACACACCCCCAAAACCGCGGTTGGTTAATACGGAGGCATCTTTGAAGGAACCCTCATCGCTTAATATTGTGGTGCAGTTTGTATACCAAAATAAATAGAAAATTATATGTAAAATTCTCCCACACTGCCAATTTTTCTCGTGCAATTGAGCAAAAACGAAAAAGACTGACTTAATGGATTATGGAAAATGGCCCCAGTTTGTTAATCTACACTGCTAGCACTACTAGTGTCCAAGTTTTTCATGAAATTTGTCAAAGAATTCAAAATTGAAATTACAGATATATCAAGGAAGCTTCGAATTCAGAGTACAACCGAATAAGGATTTCTAGTTTGGGGCCACCTTACAAATGAAAGGCATGTCCAATTCACAGGGAAGGTCGTTCCAACCCTGGAGGATATCATCTCCTGCGTTCCTACGCCAGAAATGGGCGCAGTCCTCGTTGTTATTAGTGTTGGACGGCTGACTCCTCAACCATTGCTCGAAGTCTAGGCCGGATCCATCGGACCAAATGAAGGGTCCGGTCGAGCCTGATGTTGTCTGGTAGGCACCGATCCAAGCCCCATAGTATGGCGGCCCAGCCTGTCCAAGAAACAACAAAGAAATCAGTAAAATAAAATCAGCAAAATCAGATCAGAAGAAAAGTGAATTCATCATTGTTTACTTAGATAGTGCTCATCTCAGTGACGCCGTGATACCCATTGCACCTTGCATTATGGCTCAAGGCATGGGCACAGAGAAGATTTTGTTATGTTGGGGTCCGGGGGGGGGGGGATTCAATGAATTATTGAAAAAAATTATTGCATTTTCTTTTCTTTTTGTTTTGGGAACTGCCCCCTACCCTAGCCCCCAATGCGTACAGTCATGGTTCAGTGGCAAAGCAATGGCCTCGCAACTGTGAGGCCCCAGGATCAAAAACGTGTCGATGTGCTATATATAAGTGCCTTTTGGGGCATTAAACCTTATTACTGTCATTTATGACTTGAGGGCGTAGGTTCCCTAGTTGTAGCATAGTAGCATACACATGCTTTAGCAGTAACGCAAGGCAAACACAAGTTATTATTCAATAAAATCTTTGAATGTAAACTATTATGTAGATCTATTAGGAATAAATCATTGTCAAAATAATTCCATAAATTGAGGTAAAAAAAAAATTCCAACCATATGAGCGACAGTGTACGTTACTTTAGCCAATGAAAGGGAGAGGTGGGGCAGTGGCGGATCCATGAGGGCGGCGGGGAGGGGGGGGGGGCCGCCCCCTGGCAAAAAACGTGTAAAAACACGTTAATTTTACCTTTTTTTTTGGAGATGCCCCCCCCCCCTGGAGCTAAAGGTTGGGGATGCAAATTTTCAAATTTTCGAGGGCCAAAAAATCAGCTCAATATCCCCCCCCCCCCACTAAACGAATTTTTGGCATGCGCGATTTTCAAATCTTCGGGAGCAAAAAAGAAAAAAAAGGAATTAGTGCTCACTACCCCCCCCCCCCCCCCCCCCCCCCCCTTCCACTTGGCGCATTTTGGGCCGTCGCGATTTTAAAATTTCGGGAGCAAAAAGAACAAAAAATTGGGCTCCCATCCCTAAGAATCCTGGATCCGCGCCTGGTTGGGGGAGCCGGAGAGTCGGAAAAACAGCTTGGCGAAAGTTAGAAATTAATTGGACCAATATTACTAAAGTTGTGATTGTTTTGAAATGAGGTCGCTATATACACCTATGCGGATCTGAAATTGGTAATTTTGTCAGTGGATTCTAACGTAATGACCGATAACTCTCTCATTTGTCCTGTGCAAAAACATCACTAACATATTGCTCCGGTTGTCTCATTTTCACCAGCACAAATACAAGAATCTTTTCCATATCTTTAAACTATCATTGATATCTGAAAATTAAACAGTAAGTAAAATAAACCTACCAAACTACACAATACAATGAAATAATTGACTGAAAGTAGGGGAGTTTGATGTGGTGCACAATTGCACCCCTCTCTTAATAATCGAATAGTCCATGGTGTTCATGAATATTCATATGTTTGCTTACCTCGGCAAAATGCTTGCTATACTAAATGGAAAAATTACGGTGGGGGTTGGATGAAATGGACATAATGAACAAATCAGAACTGATCTATGATAATTCATGCTGCTTATCCTTCGTGTTCTTGACTTATAACCTTACAATCGCGTGGTAAATTGAGTCCAAAGTTCGACTTGTTGTACATGTGTTATATAAGCAATGGTGAGATTGCTACCTATTTCGTTCAAATTACGGTGGGTGAACTTTCAAAAGTCGATTGGATATGAGGGTTCCAATGAAAGAGATAGTAATAATTAACGTCGGGGTGGATGTACTTTTCGTTTAAACAACAAATGAATTTAAACGATTTTTGGGGGGTAAAAGTCCATAGGCTAACGTACATGTTAGGCTGCTGGGCTCTGCCGATAGGGGGCGTTCTCAAATGAGACTAAATGGGGCTATATGCTTCTGTTGCCTTCACTTTTGGGGCACTTCTCATATATGTTATGGAGAGTGCTTTATTTACAGGTCCTATAAAAAGAAAAGACCATCCCAATTGATATTTTAGTACAAAATAAATAAACAAACGGTAATGTTGTCCGCCACTAAATCGCGAAGACGTAGCGGATTCAGCTAATTTGATGAACATATACCTATAATGAGTGTTGCTTTAAAAAAAAATCATAATTTTCATAATTTCTGTCCGATTGTATGCTTTTTTGATTTTCCTGCTTTCTTAAAAAGGTCACTTTCTGGAAGAAAAAAAAGGGGTAGGCCTACCTACCAATGAAAATCTCAAAGCAAAAATAGACGAGTCACTTTCTGGAAGAAAAAAAAGGGGTAGGCCTACCTACAAAGGAAAATCTCAATGCAAAAATAGACATGGGTATACACGTTACGGTCACGTAGAGAAGTGTCTTAGTTTTGTCCCGTGATAAGCTTATATTGTAAAAGAAAGCTGCTCTTTTAAAAGCGAATAGAAAAAAAAAAAAAAAAGAAAAGAAAAGACGGGAACCGTCCTGTAACTACAGTAAGAAATTTTAATTCTTCAAATAGCGGGAAATTCTAAATGAGAAAAGAAAGGAATTTGTTATAGAGACATCAAGTGCGTGATTAACAATTCAAATATCGGCAAATTCTAAAGTTCTTTTAAAAAGCGATGAAAAAAGAAATGAACTTTAAAGAGAGATCAATTGAGTGATTAGGAAGAAGATAAAAACAATGTCAATAATAGCCTGGGCTGCATGTGCATGTCTTAATTAGTATTCTTCTCAAGGGGATTGATAAATCCTACTCTTAATGTACGGGGATTCATTTAGCTATTTTTAAAAAGTAGAAGGAAAAATGAAAAAGATAGACCAGAAACTGATTCGAGATCATGAAACAGGTGTTTTTTTAATGGAGAAAATAACGATTGAAGACACGAAAAGTCATTGTAAGATTTTTTTTCTTCTGAAGATCGAATCAGTAGGGCGGAGAGGAGATGAGCGTTGAACAAAAGATCTGTTCATGATGAGGTGCTTTTCGTTTGGTAAAAGATCGAATTCCAAAGACAGTTCACTTATAAACGAGAGAACAGAGACTGTGTCGAGATTGTATGTTTTAGAAGGAAAGAACAACATATCTGATCGGTGTGGGTTTTTTCATTTTTAATCTTAAAATGCGGGAAATTCTATAGCTCTTTTAAAAAGCGAAATGTAATGAGAGCCAACTTTTACAAGAAAGAAAACAGGAAATGCCTCGAGATTATGACACAAGTGCTCTTTTCCTTTCTATAGGAGGCAATACTGTAAAGGGGCGTTTACATATTACACAAAAAGTTTGGTGGACAGAGAGACAAAAGATTACTGTATCAAAATAAGATATTGATGCGTGATTCTAAAAGGAGCGCAAAAAACAAACAAACAATCAAAAAGAAGAATGTAAATAATCGTTTGATTAACAAGTGAAAAGTTGTCTATCTTTGTAATCATAATCATACGAGCAACAAAAATACTTCTTTACTCTTCCAAAAACCTTTTTCAAACTATTCTTTATAGTTTACAGGCACATATTCTATTTTGCCATAGCTCTGCCAGTCCCTGGCTATGATAAAGTAATGAACCAATGAAGTGCATCGTCAGCAAAGTCTCACAATGCACACACTGTTACGCACAGTGACTGACAGGGATTTGTTCGTGCAAATAGTACGTCTTTCAAGATCAATGGGCAAAATATATTACAGCTTCCAACGCTTTCCTTTAGTGTACGCCAGGTGAGTTATAGTCCAGAATCTGACCGGTTCTTCATATTATATTCCCTATAATTGATTCAAGCCGCCGGAGATGGCGTTATCACGATACGCTCACAAGCCCTATTTTTTCGCTGGGAGTCCTAATTTAATGATCACGCCACCTTCGGCTGACGGCAAGTATGTAGGCGGATGGCGCAAATTGCAATGGTGTGTTGGAGATCAAAATTAAATATGCCAGATTCTGGACTAGTTTAGTTATATCAGTGTACTTTTAGGCAATAGTATTTCGAATTTTAGATTTCTGTTGATGTTATTAGACCTTATTTGTAATGAAAGTTGATTGATAATAATTTCTCTGATCGCCCAAGTCGTGAAATACCAATTGGGACAAACAACTGATATTTTTGCCCCGTTTCACTGGAGGTAACACGAATGCAACGTTGTATCTCTATACATTGGATAGCGCCATCTCGTCGTAAAATCATTTTATGATTTTAAAAAGCAAGATGAAAACCACCGGATAAATGGATCATTTACTCAATACTAGCGGCATATTTCTTTAAAAAAAATAGCCACTAGCGTAATTTACTTGGGGTAGCTATTTGCCACCACATTCCGTGCAAACACTTCCATGTGCATCAAGTAGGGTTGTGGATAATTTTTAGAAATATGCCTCAACTACTGATTACATAATGCCTATCGAAAGAAATACAGTCACCGGTGCCATATTCGTCAAGAATCTGATCGATTTAATATTGAATAATCTTCACCACCCCTGAAGCTGCAAGCAGAAGATCCGCGATCCCCAAGTGTATACGCCCAGCGGATAGGCTGGCGTACGAGTTCGTTGGTAGTGCCATCTTCGGCGGCTTGAAGGAAGTGTAGGGAATATCGCAGAGATGAAATATAAGAGCCGGCTAGTTTCTGGACTAATGCCATATCAAAACTAGCCGGTTCTTATATTGTAAGTCTGCGATATGCCCTACACTTTCTTCAAGCCGCCGAAGGTGGCACTATCAACGAACACGTACGCCAGCCTCTCCGCCGGACGTAGAAATTCGGGGGTCTCGTCATCTTCTGCTTGCAGCAAGTACGGGGAAATCGGTGTGGTGACAACCGCTAAACGCTTTCCAAGTTTTTTAATGTTTTTCTTGCATGTTCAGATATTCCATCCAAGTAATTTAATACTCGCAGGAATAATCACAAACTTCCGTTCTTGCTACCAGTCGCTTAACCAGACTAGGAATAGCTTTTTATTCATATTGAATTATACTCCCAATCAAAAGGAAAACAATAATTATTGTTCACAAACGCTTGCTCCTTTGATTTGGTATGTTGCAAGTTCTTCTCCTACTAACTTATGTCATGGCATAAGTTTATGTCCATTCACCTCTGCAGTGCTGGATCCAGGATTTTCAAAAAAAGGGGGGGGGGGTGGGGGATGACGAAGCAAACGTATACGCAAAGCGCACTGTGAGCGCGTAAGAGTGAGCCCTTCTCATTGTGCAGTGACAGAGTCCCCGTGTGGACCTGGAGGGGGAGGGGTGGTTAGCCTCTGAAAGCTCTCGAGTTTTAGCACTTCGGCATTATCAGAATCTTCAAGAAGCCGTCTTGATCAATAAAACACACACACGCACTCTCACTCTCTCTCTCTCTCTCCTAAAGATAACTTTATACATCATTTTTTTGTCTTGTGATCCACTTCTGTTTTTACGGATGGGGTCCAGGGGCAGAGCCTTGTCGGGGGTTCCAAGGAACTATGGGTACAATAGGCAGGCCATGGCTCCCATAACTACGAATTATTTTAGCTTGAAGTTTTTATGATTGTTAAGATGGGCAGTATTCAGTCCTAAACACATGATATCAAGTCCAAAATAAGTGTATCATCAGGGAACATCGAACTAATGATGACCCATAGATTACTTGACAAATTCTCTCGTACACAAACGAAATACATGTATCCAATCCACTTTTTATATCCCTCTCTTCACACTCAGTCCTTATGACTAGACTAACTCATGTTAACCTTGAACATAGTCGAAAATAAAAACAAACAAACAAACAAACAAACATTGTTAGATATGGCCTGTAATTCGTTTACTCCAGCTGTAAAAGCATAATATAGTGTTTGCTTAATCGAATATTAGAAAGAAAATAAGTTGCAAAAAGTGCGATAAGAGAAAGAAAGGAATCACTAAAAAACAAAAAATTATATAATGAAACATATGTTTAGTGTACGTTACAATAATTCGCCTTTTCAAATAATATATCTTTAATTTCAAGAAGCATAATTTATCTGATCACATTTTGTAGATGTTCATGGCAAACATATACAAAAAAAACGGTGAGTTTAAATTTCACTCTTATCTATAGACGCTAAGTTTAATGACTAGAATTCTAGAACAGCAGTTAAACACAATGACAAAAGTCTGAAACCAATTAAAGGTATTCTTCTTAATCATATCTAAAAGAAATCCATACGGATCTAACATCTTTAATTGACATTGAATTCGCTCGTTAAGAGAAGGCTGAGTTTCGGTACAGGGATGAGAATTCAGAGTTTTTCTCATTCTTTTTAATGTGTTACTTTTTTTTAGCTTTAATAATATCAGGTCAAAAATGTCATCTGATATGAATCGCTCTGTAAATGCCTATAATTCCGAAATATAACGAGAAATAGCTGAAAATATTGAACCAAACTCACATGCCACACGTGGGTGTCCCATATACCTATTTCTGTGAGCACTGAAAGTGACTATTAAAAATCGAATCTCTTTTTCAATCATTTTGATGATTCCATAACCTCAGCTTATACAGCAATTCTCAAATACTTTGTAATCAACCTTTCCCAATTGCTCCATATATTTTCTTTAAAAATGTGTTTTAAAGGTCTTGAAGAGCCTTAACACCCAAGAACAGAAAACGGTTGGTTATTACGCCATGATCTGTGAAGACGCCTTAATTGCTTAATAATGGGCCGGATTTTTTTAAATACTGAACTAGAAGAAAAAAAACTGGATGTAAACCTTTCCCAAACTTTTAAAAAGGTCTCTTGCAATAAAGCGAAAACACAAAAGACTGACTAATGGACTGTGGAAAATAGAATTGGTCATGCATACCACACCTTCTGAACGTTATAATAGCCCTACTTAGTCAATCTATGCTGCTAGCACTACTAGTTTCCAAGGTTTTCAGAATGTTGTCAAATAATTCAAATTGTAGTCTTAACCATACAGATATATCAAGGGAGTTTCGGATTCAGGGTACAGTCGAATTCGAATTTCTAATTTGGGGCCACCTTACAAATGTAAGGCATCACATATCTATCACAGGGAGTGTCGTTCCAAGCCTGGAGGATATCATCTCCTGCGTTCCTACGCCAGAAATGGGCGCAGTCCTCGTTGTTATTAAGGTTGGACGGCTGACCCGTCAACCATTGCTCGAAGTCTAGACCGGATCCATCAGTCCAAATGAAAGGTCCAGTTGAGCCTGATGTTGACTGATAGGCACCAATCCAAACCCCATAGATTGGCGGCCCTCTCTGTCCAAGAAACAACAAAGAAATCAGTAAAACAAAATCAGCAAAATCAGATCAGACAAAAAGTGAATTCATCATTATTTACTTAGATAGAATACGTTACTTTAGCCGAGGAGAAGGAGGGGTGGGGGAGCAGGAGAGTCAGAGAAACAGCTCGGCATAAGTCATAAATAAATCGAACCATTATTACTAAAGTTATGATTGTTTTGAAATGAGGTCGCTATATACACCTAATTTGTATGCGGATCTGAAATTGGTAATTTTGTCAGTTGATTGTGACGTAATGACCGATAACTCTCTCATTTGTCCTGTACAAAAACATCACTAATAAGCGAGTTCGTAATTAGGATTTCCGCATGGGCAGAAAAGGGTCATTCGTACCCAAATTGTAAAACCATTGAGACGAATACTCGGATCGTGCTCATGAAAGTTATGTAATCAGTATTCATTTATGCACCAACAGTACATTTATCTGATACACAGGTGGAGGTATTCTTCTCAGGAGGCAAACAAAAGGTATTCACGAAGCACCTCCATCCCTTTGGCAGTGATTATTCTAAAATGCACATGTGGGACGTATCCATCGTGTAAAAGATCTGTGGATATTTTGGGGTCATGCGTTCCACAGCTATTTACGAACTCGTTGCCTTCACCCTTGGGGCACTTCTCACATTATGTTATGGAGAGTGCATTATTTACAGGTCATATAAAAAGAAAAGACCATCCCAATTGACATTTTAGTAAAAGAAAAATTTAAACAAACGGTAATGTTGTCCGCCACTAAATCGCGAAGACGAAGCGGATTCAGCCAATTTGAAGAACGCATACCTAAAGTGAGTGCTGGTTTAAAAAAATCATAATTTTCTTGATTTCTGTCCGATTTTATGCTTTTCTGGTTTTCCTGCTTTCTTGTATAGTAGTTTGCTATTAAGGCAGGATTTTCCTTTAATTAACAGTCTAAGCTAAGTCACACATATTTACCGCCTCTGATGTGATGCCGGCAGAAGAGCGGAAAAGGTCGTAAGCAAAGCCGTTCTCCTGTTCCGTGTGGATGGATACTAAATCAGCCCGTCCGTTGAAGGAGTAGTGATCCCTGCAGCGATCACGAGCCGCTACCCAAGTGACCCGCTCCCCGAAGTAACGGTAGCAGTTCCCGTTAAATGAAAGCCAGAACTGGGGGCATGGACGATACACATGTTCATCTAAGCCGTGAACTACCACGGCTAGAACGGCAATTGATGCGAGCAGAAGCTTCATGTTGATTACTGGAGAGTCAAAGAAGAAGAGTGAAAATCTATTACAAATTAGCGACTTCAATTTTCACCCAAGAATTACCAATCGTGTATGTTCAATCTGGCGTACCAAAAGTTTACTCATAGTAAGTCGCCCCAACCCCCGAAAAAGGGGTATTTTGGGGGGTACGACCTCCTCGCCGGGAATTTTGAACCCAGACCTCAAAGCACCCAGCAATGTAATAGCCAATCCTTTAATGTCTGCAGACTCACACTGTTAATGAGAAGTGCCGTTTTTCTTCAGAGAAATAATATCTTAATTACCAAAGGCATCTTTTCTTCTTTTCCGCGTGAGAAATTTGGGGACTTCTTCCACGTCCCCGACAAGAACATTCCTTGTCCGCCGCTGAATATTCTAGACAAGTTAATTTTATTTGCAAGAGATAGAAATGCCACAATAGTGTAACCCAGGTTATGACCAATTATGACAGAACGTAGAAATCTTATTCAGATTAGCTTGTCATGATTTTGATATTTTCTTGTCGTGTTCGCGCGGTGTAATTGCCCGAGCTTGTTTTGTTGAAAGCCTCTGCGATCGTGTTAATAAATGCAAAGATACTTTCGGTTTATACCTTTAATCTATTAATTATCTTTTCTGCTCTCCCCAAGCCGAGACAGAGTAGAAGCAAAAGGGAAAAAAGGATCCAATTACTTATTTTTTACTGGTTTTATCAATACCACCGCCCCCTTTCCATTATTTTCCTTTCTTATTCTATTCTTTCATATTGTTTTGATATGAGGCTTATCCAACCATGTAATATACATGCATGCTTTTAAGAAGGACGCCGTCTTCACTGTATTAAAAATTAATTCTATGTCAAATCACTAATGCGAATGTATGGTGATAAACTTATTAATGTTGTTGATATGGAAACAGAAAAGGAAGAAAATAAATGTTACTTTGAATTGAATTGAATTGAATAATTAAAGAATCGTATTAGTACTTACAAATTAGTCAATACTCACGTTTAGTTTGCCTTTGTGGACTTGATTTCGGCTGCTGAAGGAACTGATGAACGTCAGTGCTTATCGATGCGATGCACTCCTCCTCATCACAGCCATATTTATTGACAAACTCATCCGGACCCAGCAGACATGATCTACTCCTTAGATCCCTCAAGATTTGAAAAGATACCAGCAAAAGGCTGCTTACTTTCGTCTCAAATCAGGTCAAGAGGCTACCCATGGCCGCGAACATCCGTGAATTACAAGAAACACAGAGAATTTCTGATTATGAACCTCTTATTTTGTTGAAAGTTGTGTTGGTATTGGACGTCAATCTAGACAGCAGTATATCAGAGATCTACTCAACGATGCCCACGCGTCTAGGTCTAGACATCAATACATCTCTTGAGAATTGAAAAGGTACCAGTAAAAGACGTGGTGTGTCCGTGAATGATCATGGACTATGTTCTTTCAAGGCTGCCATGAAGGGTGAATTATTATAAGCATACAAATCATAATCTAATAAACGCTCCAAAGCAGGCACTTGCACATACACGTACACAAACAAGAACATAAATAACACGTTTACCAAAAGAAATACGCTTACATAATATAAACATTTAAAGTTAATGGAATTTATTTTATACCTTTTTGAAAGATTGAATTTCTTCATTATGCGGCCGTTATGATTAATTAATTTCTGATTATAAGATTGGTCGCCCTATTTGGCCCATGTATAGAGGTACCTTTCCTGTGGCCGCTATCACGTTCAAGCTCTCGCTTTTATAAACTATATAATTTTTAAAAGTATGATTATCTAATTGATTAATTTTATGATACAATTATAATGGTTTTTGTATCTTTTGTTAATAATATATGTACCTTGTTTTTATATAATTCTTATTAGGCCTATGTTGAACAAAACAGAAACAACATCAAACAAACAAACAAACTGCATAATGGGGACATTTTGATCACCAACGTATGTATGGTTGAAAGTTGGAAGCTGAAAAAAGACGCCAAGATTGACATACTTGGTAGAGGGGTTTTCGTTTTAGGGAGCTTTTGTGACGAAAGGTAGGAGTTCATATTTGTATAGTAGGTTTAAGCTATTCTTATATTTTCCTGTGGGTGTTTAACATTTTTCATTACAAACAGTACAAACATATTTCCCATGCGTGTTTTCTTCAATCATTCCACCGAGACAGCATTCCTTGAACATCTATTTATTAACCAAAGCAAACAAAGCTTAATCATTTTAAGATCTCAGACGAACGCTTCTCAAAAATCTTCTCAAATTATCTTTAGTTTGCAGGCACAGATTCTAGTTTAACACTTGAACACAAATTCTCAAGCCTTGTGCAGAGCCTAGCTCTGCCAGTCCCTGGATGTGTCATATGTAAAGTACAGAGGCAATGCAGTGCAACTTCAGCATAGTGTCACAGTGAATAAGTGAATTGAGTGGAAAAGTCAGAGAAACAAAATGGCGAAAGTTTGAACTAAATCAGATCAGTGCTGTTATGATTGTTTGAAAAATGAGATCGTTACACATATGTGGATCTCAAATTGATTTTTTTTTCAGCGGATAACAGATAACTCTCTCATTTGTCGGCCAATCAGAGCTCATCTTGTCAATAACTAGCTTTAGGCGTGCTAAAGATGCGAAATTCGAAACGGTGCAAAGCTCTGGGCTTCACACACGTACACACAGCGCCTTGCCTATATCAGCATGCATGGCGTGCATAGGCATAGGCTTGCAAATGTTTCATTTCTGCTCTAGCATCTCTTCCTTTAGTAAATTTATTACAGATCTACAAAAATCAGCTTATCAAATTGCTGTGAAAAACTGTTACTTAGAACTAAGTTGAAATTACTCTAGCAATCAAGGATAGGCTTTCCTCGTCATCGAAGCCACTACATATTATAAGGACTCATTTCTAAAGATTTTACGGTTGAGAATTTATTATAGATCTAGACTATATACACCTCTAAAAGGCTCTAATAATATCAGCTTTATTTGTTACTCCTTTTATTGCAGGAATTCTTACCTTAGAACATCACAGCAGTTTCTTAAGCTGATATTATTAGAGCCTTTTAGAGGTGTAGATCTATAATAAATTTCTCAACCGTAAAATCTTTAGAAATTAGTCTTGTATTCCTCTATTTTCCAATATTTACTTATCATGTCTATAAATTATCTATTGATATATTTTAATGATTTTTCAAGAAAACAAAGATTATCCAATATCGAGCGTGTGTTTCCTAAGCTGTAGATTTCATGCATATTATCGAAGCGAAAATATAATCGAAAGGTCACAACAAAATGATTTTGGAAAAATTATGATAATAAAATCATACAACAAGAATGATAACAAAGCTAGCTAGGAAAATAACTTATCATGAAATGAGGGATATCCTCGATAATGTTCTTTCAAAATCTCCAAAAGAATTTCATATTATTTCGTTTTCTAAAATCAATCTTTACATGCTAGACTTCCTCATCCAAGGGAACTTTGGTATCATTATTACTATTCATTTTTTTTCATTACTATATCTGAACAAATTTGCCTATATATGAATGAAATCAACTCCCAATATTTTTGTTTAGATAAAATAATACTATATCTCAATTTTTTTAAATTATTCGTCGAATGTTATTGTGCCACATAGTTTCAAACTGATCTTAAAGTGAAAAATGTGGAGGAAAATTCTAGAACAAAACAAAATTGAGCAGTGCGGCGTCTTGTTACCTCTTCATTATGGTCGTATAAATTTTATTTTTAAACGGATGCGTTTCAAAAAATTCTTTCTGATGAAATTTAGATGGATTTATATCATGATTATTTATATGTTTTAATGTATACATTGGTAATACCATAGGCAAGAAACATCTAAAGAGTTTCGTCGCAAAATGCATTACATTGTATCTCCATTTTTGCGCTTGACTCGTTTTGTGATGAAACTCTTCATTACTTCATCACAGTTTTGTAACGGCTAATATAGTTTTAATTTACAACATTATGTTTCAATATTGCTTTCCAGATGCGCACGCGCTTAAAATTACAAGTCAAGTTGCTGAACATCGTGAAATAATACCTACTTGAGGGTTAAACATCCTGGTAATTGATACTTTCACATATATCCCAATTATCTTGATCTTTTGGATGCTGGTAGAAAAATAGATGGATAGATAGATAGATGGATGTTCGACTACACGCAGTCGAAAATGATGCCTCCGCCATAGAGCGATTTTACAAACCAAAACAGAAGCTACTTTAAAAATTCAAGTTTGATTGTAATCCATTTAATACAGGTTCTCGGAATATCGTGATAAAAAGCTATTTTTATATTTAATTTCATTTATTTCCATTTCCATATCAAACAAAATAAATTAAGTACATGGGATTGCATTGTACATAGTAAAACAATGAATCTTCATATTACAATACATTTGTAATTGGTCCACAGCGTACAACAGGCATATAAAACAGGTTGGCCATGGAGGGGACTGCTGAAATGCTGGGCTTGCAGATTGCAGCCCCCTATAACTTATCATTGCAAAAATAGTATATCAATAATAAGGGAACTCACAAATACATAAACCAAATAGACATAACATAGAAGGAGTGAAAGGGACAGGGAAAGAAGTGAGACAAGGAACGAGAGAGGGCAGGACTCTTTCCTATAACACACACAACACAACAAGGACCGACTGGAATACGGGTGGCCAGTACAAAATGAATCAAAATATAAAAAAGTATTTTATTGAGTGAAATAAATTAAATGAGGGAGAGCTGACGCTTTATAATCACGCAGATTTTTTTTTTATTTGAATTTAAAAGAATTCAAACTGGGGGCGTTCTTGATGCTAACATCTAGAATGATCCATAGCGGGGCCTGCGTAAGTGAATATGGATTTAGCAAGTATAGTTCTAGTTAATGGTAGATATAATTCGTCAGATTGGCGCGTGGGGTATTTGTGTATAGTTTTATTTTTGATGAATATTAAATTGAAGACTGAGGGTAGCGTATAATTATTTATCTGGTACATAAACTGACCGAGGCTATAACGATATAAATTAATTATCTTCAACACATTATTTTTAACAATCAAAACATCAGTATGGGATCTCCAGGAAGTGTTACAAATAACACGCATAGCTTTTTTTTGTGTGTAGAAGTAGTATTCTATGAAGATAATTATCGTGTGTATTACCCCAAACAATAAAACCATAATTAAAGTAAGGCAAAATTAATGTCGAGTAAAGCATTAGCAGGGAGGAGGTTGGCAGAAAAAACTTAACCTTATTTGCAATCCCTATATTGCGATAAATTTTTCGGCAAATGCTATCAATATGAAATTTCCATTATAGCTTATCGTCTATTATCAGACCTAAAAATGTCTTTTAAGTGACGGCTTCTATGTCAGTATTATCTAGTTTATCATTATGTGGTAAGTTACCTATATAATTGCTGAAGAGCATACATTTTGTTTTGTTGTAAATTTATTGATAACTTGTTAGCTCTTATCCATTGTAACAATTTATCTAATTCAATATTTAGTGCATTGACCAAAATATCAGGATCTGCATGTGAGAGGAGCACATTCGAATAATCTGCAATATAAGAGGAAGGAAAGGATATTAGAGGAATTTTGGATATCGTTTATATAGGTAATAATTAAAAGTAGGCCCAGTAGACTGCCCTGTGGAACACCACAAGCTACATCTTGCATAGAAGAACATTGGTCGTTCATATTGCTCCGGTTGTCTCATTTTCGCTCGCTGGACGTATATAACAGACGGCAATCGGCGGATTAGACGACACTTGGTAGTGAATTTGTATGTGAGATTGCTTTGCTAAATATAATATACAAGAACATTTTCCATATCTTTAAACTATCATTGATATCGAAGTATTTTATGATCGATAGTATCAAAGGCCTTTGAGAGGTCCAGGAAAACAACCAGAGTATGCTTGAATTTGTCAATAGCTTTTGTAATTTTTTTAGACATGGGTAAGTAAAGCATGGGATGTCCTATGTCTTTGGCAAAAGCCAAACTGAAAATTAGAAATTATACTGTTTTTATTCAGAAAATTTAGAAGTCCTATGTATATTATTCTTTCCAGAACTTTTGAAAGAGCAGGCAGGAGAGAAATTGGTTTAAAATTACATATATTATCTTTTTCTCCTTTTTTGTAAAGCGGTATATACATGTATGAAAATTTTAACTTATACCTCATGACCCTAAAATCTAATCAGCTCATTGGCTTTGCAAGATATATACACTTTACATGTCCCGAGTTTGATAGTAATCCATCCGTTAGTATTGACAATACGTTTACAAGCTTTTTTGCATACAAGATTAACCCTATGACCTTTGACCTCGTGATCCCAACGTCTAATTAGTAAATTGGCTCTGCAAGGTACATATATGACCCAAGTTTGGCGCATATCTATCAAATCAGTTCTTGAGAAAACGCGATCATATAGCTCCGTTTAGTCTCATTTCACAGCGCCCCCTATCGTCAGAGTCAGCAGCCATACATGTTAGCCTAAGGACTTTTTTTTTTTTAAATCGTTACAAATTCATTTTTTGTTTAAACGAAAAGCACATCCACCCCGACGTACGTTATCACTAGCTCTTTCATTGGAGTCCTCATGTCTCATTGACTTTTGAAAGTTACCCACCGTAATTTTTCAAAATAGGTTGCAAGCTCGCCATTGCCTATAATACACATGTGAAACAAGTCGAACTTTGGACTCAGTCTGCCAAGTGATTATAAGATTATAGGTCAAACACACGAAGGATAAGAAGCATGAATTATCAATTATCACTTCTGCTATGTTCATTATGTCCATTTCATTCAACCCTCACCGTAATTTTTCCATTTAGTAAAAGCAAACATTTGGCCGAGTTTAGCAAAAACATGAATATTCATGAACGGTCAGACAATACAGCCTTTTAGTACGTAACGTATAGTGAATGGGAATGGGCGATGATCCGTCCAGGAGGTAGAGGTCAGTGTTTTGTGCTGGCAATGTTCACGCGAGCGAAAATGAGACAATCGGAGCAATATGTACAAGCTATTTTTGCATACATAATAAGCCATGTGACATTTGATCTTTGACCTTTGACCTCTTGACTCCAAAATCGAATCAGGTCATTGGCTCTGCAAGATACATATATGACCCTAGTTTGGCGGTAATCCATCAATCGGTTCTTGTGATAACGAGATCACAAGCTAATTTTGCACTACATAATGAGTCCTGTGACCTTTCACCTTTGACTTCGTGACCCCAAATATAATCACCTCATTGGCTCTGCAAGATACATACATGACCCAAGTTTGGCGGAAATCCATCAATCGGTTCTTGAGATAACGCGATCGCAAGAACGGGACGTACGGACGTAAGGACGGACGGACAACCAGAAAACATATTGCCTCCGACTACTTTGAAGCGGAGGCATACAAAATCAACCTTGGACTTGAAGAAGCTTTGAATGCTGATAGTCGATACCTAAGTGTCTCATTACGAATGATTGAAAAATGTCACCCTCAGATCAATAGCTCTCATTTTATGATTTTTGTGAAAACTCATAAACATTGTTTGTATTTGTTTTTCCTAATATATGACCAAGGCATACTTTTGAAAAAAGAAGTGTTGGTCCCTGTTTCCCATGTATATTGATGGAACTCGTTAAAAACAGGACATCAAAAGTCTTTTTTTTAACTACATATATTCATGAGAACTATGATCAATAAATATGACCACCCCCATTTTTCATTATCAATTTTAGTATTATTTGAATATTTTGTTTTGGGTGAATCTAAATTCCTATTGGGTACCATGTTTTATTTAAATTACACTGGGCAATATTATCGATGATTAGAAGAAAAAAATCAGCTTCCTTGGATATGTAGTTTTAATTTACCAAAGCATAGAAAATGAAAGAAAACAGGACTTTTCGCAACAATTCAAAATATGACATGCTGTCGAAAATTGAGATGGTGCTTAAAAGAATCATAGCATTTAGACATTAGGTAGAAATCATGTACTTTTTTCCTTTTTCTGCTAGAAACTAATGTAATTTATCAAGGAAGAAAATCATTCGTATTCCAAAACGCTCTGGTTTATTATGGGCAAGATATTAAATATTTCTCATTGATTCATTTGAAAACTTTTGATAAATTTGCAGAAATACTATTTCAATCATATACACGTTCATACAAAATGATATTGTTATGACACTGTCACCAATTTTCATAATTACATTTAAAATTATTAACACTTACGGTACCTAAGGTGTATATATAGACAGTAATTTCAATGGTAATGATTAAATATGAATATTATGTACTAGTACAAACCAAAATGAAGAAAATCAATAAATGTTACTTTCAAGGGCATCGTTGGAATCATTTTATTCAAACCGCAGAACACATTCCATTTTGAAATTTGTTTTGTTAAGCAATGAGAGATATGTACCGAGGTATTTTAATTGCAAACATTTGAGACAGTTGCATATTTTCTGATTAATATTCATATTTCATGCTAAAAATATGAAATTTGATTTTTAGAATACTTTTTCTTTTCATCTCCAGGTGCTGATGACCAACTTGTTTCATGCTAATTTTAAATTCGATGACACATTCAATAACACATCACTTTATTATAAGTATAACATTACTATAGCATCAAATTTGTAGAAAAAATAAGTACCCAAGAATTAAACACTGTCGGATGACCTGCTGTTGCAAATTTAGAAGGACCTTGAAAAGAAGATCACTTTTATTTTTAGCACTGAGACATTTTATTTTCAAATTTTCAAATTGACAAAAAATTAATGTCTATTATCAAGAAATAATCATATCAAATTCCGAATCAGTTTATTGTACAACTGCTGTGCTATGATATATGCGTTATTAACTTATAAGTTGACTTTCCCTAAATTTGTTTACCTGTATTGCAATTTGAGATCATACTTTAAAAAATCATTACTGCATACCTGTAACATATGTGGGGCTCATTTTAAGATTTCCTATAAGAAAATAATGTTAACTATGAAGCAAAAAATAGCTCAAATTCCTTAATACTCTTCTTTTAAATAGGCATACTATGAAATATGAATTATTATTTCATATAATAATTTTGTCAAAAGATGCTTTTAGCTTGTTAAAACATTTGTGACATTTGATAGTACAACTGTAATCGAAATAGACATTTTGTCCCAACTGGCAACTAAAAATATGCTATCTGTGGAAAAACAACATTATTCCAAACACTTGACGATGCATATTTATATCACAATCATGCAGAAATACGAAAAATGGAAATGTAAATGTATACAAAGAAGTTGTTTCTATTACAGAAGGCTGCCGCTCATCACATTACTAACTCGCTAACGATTGTAAGCGTCCGTTTTGTAAGGAAACAACAATGCATCTATCACAGTAATAGAAATCAACATTTTAACAATACAAATAAGGGGTAGCACTGTTTTTAAAGCAAAGGCTGTCGCTCATCACATAACTAACTCGCGAATGATTGTAAACGTCCGTTATGTAAGGAAACAACAGTGAATCTATTACAGTTATAGAAATCAACATTTACAAAATACAAATAAGGGATTGCAATGTTTCCACATTGGGTTAAGGCCAAGATTTATTTGCCCTTCGAAGTCCAAGGGAAAGACTGGAGGTTTCACAACTGCAACGTTGTATATCCCTAAGTTTGAATGGCGCCATCTCGTGGTAGAATCAATTTCTCATTAAAAAAAAGCAAGATGGAAACCACCTGATAAATAGATTATTAATTCCAAAGGCGGTGCTCCGGGGGGGGGGGGCAGGTGGGGGCATAGTACCCCTGCCTATTACTTTGTAAATGTGCCCCATTTCCTTTGACAAGTTTCCGTTTTCCTCTGCAATAAGTGTCCATATTCCATTCTTATAAAAGCCCTTTTTAATCTCTAGTAAGTGCCCCTTTTCAGGTGCGAGAAATGGACCTGTACACTTCTGATAATTGCCGATAAATCTCAGAGGTGCCTCTGTTACTTGACAAGTGTCCCTTTTCCTTTGTAAAAAGTGTCCCGTTCCCTTTTAATATCTACCCCTTTTTAACTCGGATAAGCTCACCTTTTATGCTCACATGTGCCCCTTTTCCTTTCTATCAAGTACCCCTTATTCTTTTGATAAGTGCCCCCATTTAACAAAAAAGAGCCCCTTTTCCTTCTAATAAATGCCCATTTTAATCTCTGGTAAATGACCGTTTTCAGGTACGAAATTACCGTCCTTTTTACTTTGAAAAGTGGCCCTTCCCCTCCTGATAAGTGTTTTTTCAACTCTGATGAATGCCCCTATTACAATCTGATCGGTGCACATTTTCTTTAAATAAATGCACACTTTTCCTTCATTATAGGTGCCCCTTTTTCATTCTCATAATTGCCCCTTTTCATATCTGGTCAGTGCCCCTTTTCAGGTGCGATAGGTACCCCTTTTTACCTCTGATAATTTCCTTTTTAACAATGATACGTTCCACTTTTCCTTTCTAATAAGGGACCTATACCCTTTTCATAATTGCCCCTTTTCACCTCTGATAAATGCCCCTTTCAAACTCTGATGGGTGCCCATTTTCCGTCGACAAACTTTCTCATAAGTGCCTTTTTTCATCTCTGGTGAGTGCCTCTTTTCGGGTGTAAGAAGTGCCCCATTTTCACCTCTGATAATATCCCTTTGTATTTTAACACGTGCACCTTTTATTTTCTAATAAGTGTCTCTATCCCTTTCGATACGTGTCCCCTTTTCCTCTCATCATTACACGTGCCCCTAATTTAAAGCGACCAGAACAATTTCCACCAAATGTCGCTCGCTATTGTCGCTCGCATTTATAGATGTTATGATTATGTTACTTATCAAAGGTCTTTTCAGTCGTCCGTTATATAACCCCATTAGGATTGGGGTTTTTCCTCTTTATAAGATGCATTTTTTGGCACTGCGACCTCACATATTTTAAAATTTGTCCTCGCTTGCTTCGCTCGCTCAAGAATATTCAGCCATCAACTGCAAAGTATGATGCTTAATGGGATAGTTGAGTTCTGTTTTCAGACCGCAAATGCCTTCAAGGTCCTTGCTCTTATTCTTATCTATGACATTTCTAGTGCCCTTTTGGGACCTAAAATTGCTATGAAGGTAATTTTAAACCGTCCCCCAAATGTATAACAGTAGGCAATACGATCATTCCAATTCAGCTCCGCTTTAAAAAAAAATACGGTGACCGTTAATAATTAATTAATTAATAATAACAATACATGGGCCGGCTGGTTGTGCGCATATATAGCCAACACGACAAAGCCAACAAAAAAGTTTCAACATCGGCATTGGCTGAAATACAACGTAAAAGTCGCTATTTCGTTTATTCAACGGCTTTTTCAAATTCTCGAATATTTGTGTTGGTACACAAATCCACAAATATTAGAAATCGTTATATTTATGGATATTTCAGCCGTCTCTAAGCCAATTTTGATCAAACAAATATGATTTTGTCATTTAAATTTGACACTTGGTTTTTCATTATCTCACCAAAAAAATATTTTGTGTAGCGCCCTCTGCAACAGAACTCAAACTATCCCTTTAAAGCAATGTCTTGTATGATATATAAAGAGAAACAAATATTGAAATCATCCCTGATAATGTAATCCCAATGTAGGGGTATGTACCAATGTCTAAGAAAATTGTATAATTTTGCTTTGAGATTTCCCTTTAGTATGTGCCCTTTTTCAGAAAAAGCCCCCCCTCCCCCCCCCCCCCCCCCCCCCCACTTTGGAAGTCGCTCCGCCGCCCCTGATTCAGTCAGTATTAGCTGCATGTTTCTATTTAAAAAAAAGATAGCCACTAGCGTAATGCAGTTACGGCAGCTATTTGTCACCCCATGCTTTACA